>JAQFZX010000641.1:0-49939 GCA_034682405.1 Hydroisotoma schaefferi | reverse complement strand
AAACTTTCGTCTGCAACAACTCGGAATTTTTTACTCGAATGTTTTCACCTTTGATACATATTTAAACGAACTTGTCATTTGTCGGCAGCAGCGCTCGTTCAATCTGCGCTAATTTACTTGAATAGTGATCAGAAATTGCGTGCCGATGAAACATAATTTAAACAACACGAACTAGAACCTCAGTACGTAACGTATTACTGGACGAAGTGGCGCATCTCAGGAGTCTTAACATACGCATTTTTTGTATGAATAATGTACATACGAATCAACGAATCATTTTTGTGACGCAATAGACCATGCATGTAATATGATTTAAGTTACAAAAATAAACATTTCAATATTTTCTTCACAAATTTTTACTAGTGCAATATATCTAAGTAGTCGGAATTGTAATAAACTAATAGCTCTGTGTAATGGGGATGGCTCTGAAGAAAGACTGGGTTGTATTAGCCAAACAAACCATTGACACGTCATCTTAAGGTCGTCGTAAATATCGCCACATAATTGTCCATCGTTTATAAGGGACTGTCGCTTTTAATAAAAATTTGAAGGACCTTCAATAAATGAACTGACCGTTTACGTTTCCCCAACTAGCCTAACTTCACAAGTTTGATGCGCTAACCTGTTGTTTCGCCTAGTGGTCGCTGCTGATGGATCGACTGTTGACTATAATGAAGATTAGGGCCTTGTCTTTGTTTTCATGCACGTTTTGTTGGGTAGGTCAGGAATGGAACAGAGAAGACTAAGCAACATTATCCATGAAAAAAATGACGCACTGCATTGTTGATTTTGTTACCTTGTGTTAGAAATTTAGGGATAACTAGTTCTGTAAGAATTGCATTTACGTGTTTTAAGAAAGAAATAAAACAGTAAACTTTTCACTCATGTTCATGCTCAATATTCTAGTTTTACAGCTTGAAAGTGTAATCATTTCTTTCATCTACAACGGTTGCGTTACTAGTACGTTACGGTACGTTACGGTTGCTGCGATGAACTTCATCTCATCACTAGCATAAAAAACGTTTAATGACATGTACCGGGTGACTCAGAAACATCTACCTAGGGGCATTATTTCAATTTTAAATGTTAGCGATGTTTCCATGGAGATTCAGAAAAACCCTCCTGTAATCATTTTTGGAATTATTTTAATTTTACGTTATACTACACTAAAATCGTAATTTTTCTCGAGAATAAAATAATACGTTCTCTTAAATACATCGGTTTATTGCTTTATTTCAGAATATTTATTTAACAACTAACAAGGCTAGGTCAAAGAACATATTCACTATAGCCAATTAAAGAAGATCAACCTCTAAAGATAATTCAATAGCTTTTTTTACTGTGTGTAGCAAATTAACAATACCAATATATTTATTATAAAATCTGTAATTTTTTTGGCTGTACAAAATTAAATTAAACTATTCAATACTTGCCAGATTCGTTTGGCATGGCTTATACCAACCGAATGTAGGTCATTCATTTCGGAACTAATCAAACACCCCTTCTTCGGGTATGTCGTATGTGTGTCACAAAGGCAGTGGAGGAAGGAATTTATGGACAACGGTCATTCTATAAAAACTGAATTATGCTAAGGTGAAATGGAACTGATACTTTTTTTACCTACGATCTACGAAACATAAATGTGTAGGTGTAAAAAAACCATCAGCTAAATAAAATTAGATTCGTAATGCAATACCATATTATACAAGTAGATAACTGGTCGTAAATAATTATACCTCCGGATAAAGAACAACTGATTTTAGATAAGGGACTTTAACGAGCTCCACCACCGGAAGAGGACTGGGAACAAGATGCCATATGAAGGGGCCAATGATCCTCCTACAAATTAAAAAAAAATTAGTTAGTTTTATAACAGCGCTTGCTAAAACTTAATATTATTCTGATAGTTCACTTCACTACTCATTGAAACTGACCTGGCACTCATATCCGCAGTAGGATGTGTTCCAACAACTATTAAAAACCAGAAACATTATTTTACACTCAGATTACTGAAACAAAAGGAGACTATTTTATAAAGGGACTTAATTATATATTAGTACCAGTAAAACTGCGCTTCTCTGCCACATCGTGCACACCATTGCTTTTTTTTAACTTCTTCGATTGCTTTTAGCTTGTCATGCTCTAATTGTCTTCTCAGCTCGTTCATAGCTCTTTTCTTGTCAGTGTCTAGAGCCATTTTTACCTCTCGAACGGATACATCTACAAAAAAAACAATATATTTAGTAACTAATAAACAATACTATGCCAATTATAATTCAACCTTTAAATGGTAGTAAACCTCACCAAAGTTGTGCTTGGAATCTATTAGTTGCTTTTGGAGCTTTTCGTTTTCTTGCTTCAACGATTTGACCTCTGCTCCTCCTGCCATACCGGGATAATTTTCGACAATTTCTATTACAATCTGCTCCATGGAGGTCTTCACCAGCTCAATCAAATTCTTTTGTAGAGTTTGGACCATATGCCCAACGGCAGGAGGAATCTGATTCATCAGATTCCTACGTTGCTGAGATGTGTGTTTAGATTTTGGATTTCCATCTTGAGGAGAAATAATGGAAATTGGCAATCCATTCGCAGAAGTAACATTAGTAGCAGCGATATTATGTTGAATCAGTCCAATACCTGCTGCAGTATTAGATTTAATGGTAACCACCGACCCACCAGACCCTCCGTTTACTGGGGATTCACCTGAGGAACTGTACGTCGTAATAGGAACCCCAATTAAAGGTGCCAAGGGAGTAACAGTTATAGTTCCTCCTGGTAATGTAATCGCCCCTTGCAGCG
Organism: Hydroisotoma schaefferi; assembly: GCA_034682405.1. Classification (NCBI taxonomy): domain Eukaryota; kingdom Metazoa; phylum Arthropoda; class Collembola; order Entomobryomorpha; family Isotomidae; genus Hydroisotoma; species Hydroisotoma schaefferi. The sequence goes on along the minus strand of JAQFZX010000641.1, from coordinate 47,137 downwards.
ATTGGACCTGATTCAACTGATTTGAACTACCGGAACTAGGGTGGCCGTCAAGTCGTAATGATGAGGATTCAACCACAAGAGGAACAGTTGAATCTCTCTGTTTCTGGGACATCATTGGAGCTCTAGAGCCCATTGCATGCTGGCTGTTTGGTGGCCTGTTAACCGAACATGTCATTAAAATACATGATTTTCAACTACACAATATCCACGTAAGAGAAAAACTTCAGAACCTGTTCAACTTTATCCCGCCAGGTCTTGGTGCACCTCCTGGGCGTACGGGACGACTCATCATCCGGACTTGCTGGCCCATAGGTCTACAATTCATACCAGGGTTTCCGTTACCCATCATGCGTGGCTTGTTTCCCATTTGCATATGAACACTATGAGGAATAAGTCCTGGTGGTACTCGTGAGGCCCCCTGATTCATAAGCCTTTGTCTATTTCTCATATCCGGTTTTGGAGTAGCCATTTTTTCTCCATCCTCATCAACAGGCGATATAGAAATATCCTTAGACAGATTAAATCGCATTCCTGTCTTTGAGCTTCCGGACATTTGATTCATTAAGTCTTGAGCCTTTACACCCATTCCTCCTGTTTTCATAGGTACATCTGCATCCTGCATGTCCGCTTCTTGATCTTCCTCGCACGTCTCTTCAGGTTCGTCTTTAATAGGCCGATCCACAGGAACTTTGCCAACTTTTTCGGTCATGCCTTGTTCTGCAGTTTTTGAGTCACCAGCTTTCCTCAAACCGATTGACTGTAAAAATGCATCAGGTGGTGGTGGATCTGAGGATTTATCTTCATTTGAATCCTCCGATAATCTGGCCCTTTCTATAGTTTGCTGTTCTCCATTATGCTCTTCAACCTTTGGGTGGTTACTTGGAGAGCTTATGACTACTGGTCGACTATTCCTTCTTGGTACTCGAGAAAGTCCTAATGCACTTGCAAGAATTTCGGATCCTTTTGATACTGGAGTTTCAGGGTGTTCGCTAGCTTTTGGATTAGTTGTTTCTAGTTTTTTTGGCGATTCGTCCGATGAACTTCCAGCATTAGATAAGTTGGAAGAGGGTGCCTTCTTTGTCCTACTAGTCCTCATACTGTTTGATTCCTCAGCGACTGAATTGGTCACGATGGTTGGATTAGTCTTTAAAGAGGAAATTCTGATAGTGACTGGAGATTTCCCTTCTGATGACTGCAATGCCATTTTAGTTTTGAATGCTGGAGTTTTTGTATTAGAAGTATCAGGAGTATACTGAAAAGTTAAAAACACAATATTCAGTATTCAAATTACACATTTGCAAACTTCCCATTCTGAAGTTGGAGTTGGTTAGACTGACAATTGACTGAATAAGTTTAAGTGGTTTAATTTATCTTCACCTCGGGGAGCTGCTTTCTGATTTCTTCCAAATTTATTTCATTTCCCAAGTGGCATTTGACTGGTGAATACAAAAAAGGTCCACTGATTTCCTTTAATCTGTCCACATGTGCATTTAGTTCCTACAGCCAGAATTTAAACATTAACACTTGATTGTTTATATTTATACCAGATATGAAGTCCACAATACTGCCCATCACTTAACAATTGAGGAAACATTTCAGTAAATGATATGAAGATCAAATTCTACCTGAATGGCTGCCAGCAGTTGAGTGTTTCTTTTGGGTGGGGCACCGGGCATTTCTTCCGAATACAAATAGCAGTCTTTCCAACAAACCCATGCTCTATCGTGCTGTCCAAAAAATCTTACGTCTACCATTTCGTCTTTCATCTTCATTGCTTTAGCAGGCCAAAATGGAAATCCTTTGAGCTTTGCCCAAACAATAATATGGGGCCGTTTCTATAATGAAATAACTATAAATTTCAATTACTCCTTTGCAATTAAAAGTATAGAAGTTGTTAGCTTTCTTACACATGCTTCGATAAACCAACAATCTGGTTTGTTATGAGCATTCACATAACATTCAGGGCATGTTTCAATTTCTTGAATTTCCTGTTTACAAGTCTTCAAAATTCTCCTAGCTGCTACTGTAAACGCTGATGACGCTAAACAAAGGAATTTAATGCCTCAGTCAGACACAGATTATCTAAGTTTATATTTTGGTTAATTACCTGAATTAAATATGACAGAATTATGAACAAGCCACTGAGCATCTGAATAAAAAGCCTCGGTTGAACCATACATCCGTTCCTTTACGTTTTTCTCTAAGGTGGTTAAGTCCATTGGGCACACTACATACTTGAAGTAATCAACAGCCTCTTCGGGATCGACCGGATACAAAAATGGCTCAGCCTTTGATAAGTATAATTTAACCAATGAAACATTAGTTTTCTTCCGCTACAATGTGCGATGGCAAGCAGGAGGATATGAAATATTATCTATCAAAATTATAACTTACACCAGGAGTGTTTTTCATTCGCTGACAAGCATTTTTTAGCATCATGATCAACTGATCCACAGTTAGCTGTTTCATTGCGTCAGACCTACCATTGTATAACTTCATTGTACTGGTTTTCATCTTTGCCTTAGTCCTTCATTCAATTCTGAATTGAAAATAAACTTTACCTCGTCTCCAGATTTTCAGCTTGCATGGAAAGTTCACACTCAGGACAAGTGCATGTTTTACTATCAAGTGCTTTTCGTGCCTTGTGACCGTCTTTGAACTGAGTCAACAGACAGTTAAAATGATAAGTTCTGGGACATGTTTTACAGTACGATTGGAGTGTAACCGCTTCCCGGTGACATATCCAACAATAAGAATCATGCTTCGGAGAGCCCTGGAACAAAGGAAGTTCAACCATCAATTTAACATGTAAACCTTCTTCATATGTTACAGGGAAATATAAAATTTAAACTACCATTGATCCACTCCGGCCTTGTTTTCTTTTCGGTCCGTCATCGGCCGAGGAACTCGATGCGGATCGCTTTCTTGGTAGAACGTTAGTCGCAATATCCTGCTGCTCAGCTAAAGATTCCATTTCATTGTTGTTCGTTTCTTGGTCTTCAGAGTCTTCATTATCATTGACAGGATGCTCTCCAGACTCGTCCTCATCTTCCGATTCCTCATGAGGTTTTTCTTCGTCAACCACATCATCTTCATCACTAGCTTCTTCAGCCCCTTCCGCATCCTCAGTTACATCATCTGTTGGGGTTTCTGGTTCCTCTTCTTCCACAGGATTACCCCCATCATCAGACACATTGTCTTCTACCTTAGGGGATGGTTCCTCATCATCTATTTCCATATTTTCGTCTTCCATCCCTTCTTTCTCCGAATCATCCTCATCAGTCTTTTCAGTATCATCCTCTTGATCAATTTCCCCCTCTTCTATATTTTGATCCTCACCCGATTCAGCATCATTGTCATTATCATCATTTGCATTTATCTTTTCCAAGCCATCACTATTTGACTCCTCAACCAGCCCTGCCTCTGATTCCATTTTTAACACGAATGTTAAACTACGAAGTATTTGCTTAGTAAGGTTGGATGGTTTTCTAGCCGCTGAAAGCCAAAATATTACAGAAAATTAATTATTAGTTATAAAAACAGGGCACGGAGGAGTTATACGATGCGATGGGTATGGAACCAGTCCAAGGTCACCCTAGCTAAATGCAGGCTGAAGGAATATATGCTTATCTACGATACGAATACAGCCAACAACAAGCTCCAGACACAAGAAACGCCACGCTCAGTCATATCCCTTCTCAATTCCTATCCTTTCTACATGAACTGGGGTTCGCTTCGCCATTACGGATATTATGATGGTGGCTCGTTTTGTGTCTCTTGTTCCCATTCTCTCTACTCCCTGTCCCTCTAAAAACCTTCAGCATATCGACTCTGAAAAAATAATGACGTTCCTTTTCCTTCTACTTTACTTCCTCCACCCATCCCCTAAATCTCATCTGCTTATTCTATGCGAAACTCATGTCGTCGAGCCGAGATGATATCGAAAAATAGGATTTCCCTTCTGTTCTAGAACATCATGTCGGAAACAAAATTCGAATGCTGCTAAATTTCACAACTTGCAAGAATAGAAATATGAAGTTGAGTGGAATGGATGATAAACAAGAACAATGCAAAATGATAAATAACATGTCTAGAAACACTCCAAATCAAGTAAACTTAAACTTATCTGAAACTTAGCTTCTAAGTTCTAACCTTATCGGACTCTTCTGTATGAATACCTGACACAAATTGTTCTGATAATCGATAATGCTCCTCACTACTTTTTTAAGGTATTTGTTCCTATTAATACAGAAAGGGCCTCAATTGTTTTTAAAAATCCGATATTAATTAGAGATTGTGGAAAGGGATGTTTCTACTACGAGAGAGACTGTAAACTTAACAAGTACCTTACGGACGGTTCAGGAAAGGCTTCATTTAAAATTAATTAGGCATTTAACAAGTAATTCCCTCCTCTAGACAGGCATCCTTTTCTTTGCCAACCAAAATCGAAACTGGTAGCAGAAACTTGACTCCTAGACGAGATGAAACGATGATAATAATAGCCCCTTGGTCTTTCTATCTTCGTTTAATTATCTGCTGGTGCTTATCAATGACCTGAAAAAAATTACAAAATAAAATTATGTATTTATCGCCGGCAGAAGTTCAATACGCTTTGACTTTAACCTGGACGCCCACACCCGAAATAAAATGGAAAACAATCATGGTGGGTAATTTAGTGTGCGATATAAAAGTTTCAAACATATTCTCTAATTCTGTTCTATCTCCCCCAATTCCAACATAATCTGGATGATGTTCATAGACTAATTTAGAAAGTGGTCGCTGTAGTGCTCTACTTATCATCTCTTTAGTTCCAATCCAAATAAAACTAATCAAATAATACAAACCACAGGGGGTGGTGCCTGGTCTGGTACATATTAATAACTTAGTAACTAACTGAACTCTACCTGGACACAAAAACCATAACGCCATCCAATTCTAATGCTAAAGCTAAATACATTTATACCACTTACTGAGCGCTGTCGACGCTGAATTCACAGGTCAAGGTCAGATTGTTTAAAAATATTTAATTCACAACGGTCAGTCGATTTGGAAGCAACCACCCCCATACCACACCCACCAGCTAGCCAGTCAAATATTGATTTCTACTCTGGTTGATTCAGCAGTATCTTTTAAAATGAATATTATAATAAAATGATGAATTGGGTGGGTTGTGTATTGGATCGAGGTCTGTATTTTAATGTCGTGGTTGATAAAAGAGGACTTGGAATAATGGATGGGGGATAGCGGATGGTAAAGAGAGAGTCCAATAACTTCTAGGCGGACACTCTCACCGGCTCCAACAAATCCTGTTCACCTCATCGGGCGGAGTTACACATTTCCCAACCCATTCAGTTACCCATCCAAATCGAAATACAAAAAATCGCTATCTTCAGCTCTCAAAAGTAAGGGAATTGTTCAAGTCGGAATAGAAGTGTGTGAGTGAATGAGACACCCTGCTCAGGTCAAGACAACTGACGCTTGCCTTATTGCCCCACCGATTGTTTAGATCTGGGGGTCATTTATCTTATCTTCGTTGATCAGTATTTTAATTTAAGAACCTTTACATGAATGTCAGCCTTGATTGAAATTGAAGTAAAAATAAAATACGGATAATAACCAGCTTTTGCTAAAAGCTCTTCTTAGCTTGCATTTCTATTCTACAGACGCAGATATAAATTCTCGTAAAACTGCATTAGATTCTCATTATATTATAGGTAACCTTCTAGACCGAGTGACCTTGGAAAGCAATCAACTATACACCCTAAAACCAAGGTATTAAGTTAATAAAATTGGAAGACTAATTTATCAGAATCTTTCCTATTCACGCACTAACTAAGTCTTGTTTTACTTTGTTGGCAGGTACCTTTTTGCAGTAGCATCGTCAGTCATTTTGACACTTGAGAAAGCCATGCAGTGGTAGTTAGTAAACTGCAATCAACTCTCTATATACATAACCAATTCGTTCGTATCTTTTAATCTGGTACTTTGAGCTTGCTAATTTCCTGCATTAACACATGAACAACATGGTCCTTAAATACCTAAATCACATAGTAGATAGGCCACTGTATAACTGTAACTTTCATTGGTTAATTTTAGACTTAGGGTCTTTTAAGGAGACAACTACACTGCCCGAGTAGTAACAGCTAATACAAAGGGTCTAGTATTCGAGTAGAATTGAAATATAAATCAAGTCTGGAACTTTTCTACTTTCAGAGCCAAAAATAAAATCCAGAGCAATGAAACCGATACATACTTTGATTTCTCTTTCCGGTCGAAGTTTTAACATCCTAGCATCGAGACAACTAAGTGTATCGGCACTCAATTTTGCCGATTCTAATTACAATCTAATTAAGATAGACGAATTAAATGGAATGAGGAAGATAGTTATGAATGACAAGAAAACAAGGTGGATATTTTACTTACAATCCTAGAAAAAAATACTAGAGATAAAACTAACTACCGATTTCCACTACGTAGGAACGCTTTGTCAATGCAAATGATGACAGAGCTGACAAGTGCAATCGAGAAAGATAACTCACATCAAGATTTACGAAGCATAGTCATTTCAGCAGCCGAAGGGCCAGTTTTCAGTGCTGGGCACAACTTGAAAGAACTGGTATAAACGCGAAACCTTACTTAAATTACAATACTTTAAATTTCCTTATTGCTGACTTTACATATCTAATAATTACGAATCTAAGACAGCAGAAAGGGGAATCCTTGAGCAGAAGTCTATATTCGCTACATGTACAAAACTAATGATCAGCATTCGAGTAAGTTATACGCTTCCGTTGAGTTAGGTTATTTTTAAAACTCTCAATTCAGTAGTCGTCTATTCCCAAATGCGATTAATTACCCTTTAAGAACGCTCCTGTTCCCGTTTTTGCTGTTGTAAATGGTCTTGCTGCTGCAGCCGGTTGTCAACTCGTGGCCGCTTGCGATTTTGCAATTGCTACTGATCAAGCTCGTTTTTCGACCCCAGGGTTTGCCTATTATTCCTTTTGAAGTGCTCTATAAAATTCAAATAAAAATTTAAAACCATGCCACAGGGCTAATTTCGGAGTATTCTGTACAACTCCTGGAATCTCAGTTTCACGAAGCGTGAACCGTTCCGTAGCAGCTTACATGGTACTTACAGGCTTACCCTTAACAGCTCACGAAGCTCTGACCTGTGGCCTTGTTAGTAAAGTAGTTCCTCAGGACCAATTAGGTACTTCCTCTTAATCCAATGTTCCGTTCTTTCGTCTTATCCTCAATAATTAACACTAAAACAAATGTAAATATTTTAGATACACTCATATCCGAAATACAAGCAAGTATTTGTGCCAAAAGTAGACCAATTATCAAGTTGGGGAAAAAATTCTTTTACGAGCAATTACAAATGCCATATGAAGACGCTCTAAGGTACCAATTAAAAGTCAATCATCGAATCAAAAATGCATTGAGCTAAACCTGTAACTTTACCACGTTTACGCTCACACGGTCACGGAAAGTTGGCCTGGCCGTGACCTTATTTATTAAACCCAACAACATATTTCAGGGAGGGCGAGAAAGTGATGGTGAAGAATCTTCAATACAAAGATTCTCAAGAAGGTCTTAAGAGTTTCAAAGAAAAAAGGAAACCTCTATGGACGCATGATGAATATGAAAAATAAAAAGGACCACGAGACACGAGACTACCATAAATGCGACGACAATTTTAGAAATTACTACGCATAACATAATAATAATGAAACAAGAATAAATACATGACATTATTGGATATTAAAAGTAAAATGCGTCCTTCCTTCGTTCCTTCTTCCTCGTGCGTGATTTAAAATACTTTGACCTTAACTCTCTAGCAAGTTTGACCTGTTTTTTAATGTTCTTTCCTCTAATTTGAAACTGAAATGGTTTCTAGTTCTACTGAAACTTATACAAAACGTTGCTTTTGAAACTGGGCTTTTTCCGATAACTGGCCATGGCCATACAGCAACAGCACCCGAACCCGAGCCGAGGGAATAAAAACTTGAGAGCTACAAGGCTACCACTTACCACTACAATTATTATTACAAAGCAAATACCAACCAAGCCTTTCGTCCGTTTTTTGCCGCAGTTGTCGGTAGATTTTAACAGTAAATTAACGAATTGGTCTGGTCACCATAAAATACTGCAATATTTGTAATAATGGTTCCGCATAATCCGCATCCGCACCGCATTCCGCTTCTTTTGTCCCAAATCCACGCTTTCCTAAAATAAGGAAATAACTTGCTCATTTTTACGAACATCTCTCCGCCAAAGGGTTCCACTTTAAGTAATCCTGAGTGGGGAGGGTGCTACGTGTGCCGACTGCCGGTCTTTTTTCAAGGTTTTAACCAAAATATTCCTACAAATTAGCCTGTTTCCTGTGAAGCGAATCGAAACACAATTACATGTAATTAGTAATCATTTTTGTAATTAAAATGCCGTATAAAGTTGACTTTTGTTAAACTTTGAATGATGAAAGAGAGTTTAATCAAATATATCACCCACCAAACCACCCAGGCACGCACGGGAGGAGACCTTTGCCTTGGGTTGGTTCCTTAACGTAATTACTGTATCGTCCCTTAAGCATATTTAATTTAGTAACCAATTATTTGAACCATCGTCAAGTCACTGAGTGATTCGAAGTCGAACGAACTCGAGTATTTCATGTATTTGGAATTCGATCAAAGGGCATAGAAAGCTAAGGTCTTTCTTGCCATCTTTCGAACAACTCCATCCAAGCTTCCAGATTCTAAATCAAACGCTAGAATTGTTTCAGGAAAGTAACGCAACGCTGCAGCTGCACCCGCAGCTGCAGCCATACTTCCCTATCCCTGCCCTGCACAAGCTGGATGGATGGAACCTTAGCTACATTTAACATTAGAGGATAGGGAGAGGGTGGAGCCTATTAAACACTGCGAGATAGAGGGACCCTTTAGACTTGAGTATGGCTGGGTCGGCTGCATGCAGCGTTCAACAGGAAATGCAACAGAGTAGTTGGGGTAGATGGACGCAGCAGACAACAGGCATGCACGTTCATGGAAGTTCAAGGAATATTTGGACGATGTGCTGAAAAAAGCGGGATCCATTCTTCTTCTTCTTCTGCACATTATTATTATTTTTGTGTTGACAAAAGCGAACTCGGCCGGTTTTTTTTTGTTATTTCCCATCCAGGAATTGAAAATTTGCTGGTTTTTGTTGCATTTTTTTTAAACATTTTTAGTGATTAAATGAGTAAAGTTGAATTGTTGATGGATTCAATGTTCAATTTGGATTTGTTTGATGTTATATAAGCGTCATTCCAGTAGTTTATTTCATGTTCTTTTCCCCATTTCCAGACATTTATATTTGGACATTTGTGGTTTTTTTTTAACTTTTCTGGGGCTGGGATTATGTATTCAAAGAAGGTAAAGGGATGAAACATTATTTGTTTGATTTGCAGCCTGTTTGAGTCAGTTTTAAATGTATTTATTGATTATTGATTGAATATGTGAAGAAAGGAGTGGATGAGGTTGCTGATGCTGTCAAGGGTAGATTTCTTGATAGAGAATTATATCTAGAATGTTTGGGACATTTCTCCGGTTTGGAATTTGTTCCGAGATCAGGACTAAAAATAAAACCGCCTTCGGCGGAAGATGAAAGGTTTAGAAAACCGGGGACGACCTCGGATACGATTTCGAACGGTTTTGGAGAAGGACCCGAGACTGGTATTTGTTTATATTAAAGCTCACCTATTTTAGGATGTGAATATGTCTGTGTTCTCTTCATTTATTTAATTATTTTCACAGCTAAACTTTGGAGGAAAGGTGCACTAACCAATTCTTTAAGAAGACTAGGATTTACTCCAAGAAACAGTAAAAGAAACATGGAAGGGATCGATCCAGATACCTTCCGGCGGTTGAGCCCATTTTTGATGAAATATAAAAGCGTAGAACCTCACATATCTGTCTTTCGTCAGGACGAAACATCGGCCGATTCACCTGTTAATGGGCTTATTGATGAGTCTCTTAATAATAATGAAAACAGGCTGAAGGAGTTTTCAAAGCTTCCTAAAATGGATCGGAAAAGGTCTAGGGAGGATGTTTCTTCAGATGTTGGCTCGCGATCTAATAGTATGTACTTTCGGTTATTATTTAGTTGAAGGTGTCAAACTTCGTTTCCTATATTTTAAGTGGATTTTTATGATTTGCTGTTGTATAGAGCGGCCTTTGTTCAACTTTACCTCTGGGGGGAGTACAAGTTTAGGTGGAAATGAATCTTCAAAGTGTGACGCTGTTATTGGAAGCAGCGTAGAACCAGTGCCTGGGGATGACCCTTCTAGCTCATTCCGAACAGCTTATCAGCAACTGGTGAGCAGTTGTCTTTCTTTTGCAAGTAAAAATTATTTTATCTGACCTCATAAATTTTTTCTGTAGTTAATTGATGACAAACAGAAAGGAGTTAAACGAAAATTTGTGCCACCGACTGGTCTGTCTAGCAACGTCAAAGTTTCAGGCTTATTTAGAAGTTCCAAACCAAGTGCACCTAAACAGCCGCCTCAGCAGAACATGGATGCCGAACCATCAACGACCGCAGACCCCGAGTAACACAAAACTTCTATTTTGAAAATATAACAACTTTTCCCTTTCAATTTATTTCTATTGTACTGACCTTTTTGATTCTGTATCTTTCATTAGACTTACGGAATTGATGTCTCACGAGTCTTTGAAATGCTTCGAGTCCAAAATAGTCGAAGCTATATTGAGTGAAATAATGCAACCGCAACAAAATCTAGATTGGAATGATATTGCAGGGTTGGATCATCCTAAAGACATTATTAAGGTACTACTAGTCTTAGTCCCTACACTACACACTTTGTTATAATTATTTTATAGACTAATTCAAGCATGAGTTACTTTTATATTTCAGGAAGTTATCATCTGGCCAATGTTGAGACCGGATATTTTTACAGGTCTCAGAGAGTCTGCTCGTGGTATTTTATTGTTCGGCCCTCCAGGTAATTAACATATTTGATTAGGCCAGGCTTGGAAAGCCTTATGATTACTTTTGATTCTGAATGATGAAAATTGTTCTTTAAATTCGTAGGAACAGGGAAGACTATGATTGGAAGGTTGATAGCATCTAAGTCTAAATCTACTTTTTTTAATATCAGTGCCTCCTCAGTTATGTCTAAGTGGATTGGAGATGGGGAAAAATTAGTTCGAGCTTTATTTGCAGTTGCCAGAATTAAACAACCTTCCGTCATTTTCATCGATGAAATTGATTCCATACTAACTCAACGAAGTGATTCCGAACATGAAAGCTCAAGAAGACTTAAAACAGAATTTCTTATACAATTTGTGAGTTTCAAAAGTGGCAGCCAGCCTTTTCTTTTGTATATTTTCATTTTGAAGTACGATTTTATATTTCGTGGTGGGGTACCGGATGTCACACGAATATTTTATTTCCTATTTAAAACACATAATCCAATAGGACGGTTGCAATACAAAATCTGAAGATCGAGTTTTAGTTATTGGGGTAACTAATCGTCCCCAAGAGTTGGATGAGGCAGCTCGACGTAGAATGACCAAAAGAATATATATTCCATTGCCAGATTCTATGGTATTGCATCGCAGAACGTTACACCTAGTCCAATTTAATTAGAACTAATAAATACTTAAATTGATTATTTGGATTCAACTCATAGGGAAGAAAGCAATTGCTCACTAATTTGCTGTCTGGTCAAAATGCTGAACTGGATGAAAACAATATCAACAAAATCACCGAAATGACCGATGGGTATTCCGGGGCTGACATAAAAAGTTTGTGTCAAGATGCTGCTTATGGTCCTTTAAGGGATATTGTGCATATGTTAGACGAAATCGACGCAGATAAGGTTTAAATCCTGCTTTCCTTTAAAAAATATTAACAGTAGTGTTTCCAATCAATATTGAAAATCAAAACAGTGTACTGTATTCAGGTTAGACCAATCCAAATGAAGGACTTTCTTCTCGCCCTGAAACGCGTGAAACCGTCTGTTGCGACCAGTGATTTGACAGTATATGAAAATTGGGACGCTACTTTTGGATGCCGGAGTGACAATAAAAAAGAATGAAATATATATTTCTGTTGGCCAAATCTGTGCCAATGGGTATAAACCAAAGGGAGGAAACCGGTAGCAAGTGTGAAAGACAAGTAAACAAATGATAATTCAGTAAACTGTCTTCTACAAGGGGTTTAAAAGTTTATCATATCGCATTTTAGTATATGTCAGCATACTCGCTTATTTTCTACTCTCTCATGTTTTTATTGCTGTCAATTTTCATTAGTTTGTTTTACATTTCTACGGAATTTGTCATATTTTTAAAGACTAAAACAAAGATCTAGTTTCTAACATCATTGTCCGTTAATCAATGTCCATTAATAAAGGTCTAGTCATAATTCCAGATCAAAATATTTTATCAAACTCGCTAGCTAGAGCTTTTTTTAGGCTTTTATGCCAGAGAAAGTTGGTGATTTTGTATTCGTCCTATTATCTATAGAATCCATGGTAAATAAACGAATTTCTCAATCCGTCTGATTGTAAAACAATATTGCATATTTTGGTATAGTAAAATTGTGACCTGTCAGTATAGAATATCATATCTGTGATTGGTGATTCCCAGTCCTACACTATTTTTGTGTAGCTTTTATTGTTAATAAGTTTTAAGTGGCGTGTAACAACTTCAACGGTCAAGTTAATCCATGGAACCTGAGCAAAATAAGGCTCCAGAATCATCAAAATCGTGTCATGGTTTGGAAATTCCTGAAAGTGAATACACGCATACACATACCTCCGGGGATACCTACGAGTCTAATTCTATGGAAAACAGAGAGAAATGCCCGTGTGGTGAAAGTGCTAAAAGTATTGGAGAAAGTAAACTTGGAGAAAAGCTTCTGACGGCACCTCACTCAACTTTCAATTCGGTAACTCTTCCGCTATTCCCAACTCTAGCGTCTTTGTGGTTTACTCCTCGTAAATATGTGCTGAATAAACAAGTATGCATCTTATTGAAAGTATCTGGTTTTTAACGTAATTTTGAATCATTCCAGAGTGAAAACGACGAAAAAACAGTACTGCATTGGCATTCTCTTCCATGCAAAACCGAAGAACAGTCAAGCGATAATTTAGAAGCTAACACACTTCGGTACATTATGAAGCCAAAGACAAGTTCCCCCCGCCCTCTTTTTGATGAAGTACAAACGGGAGAGAAAGCCCTTCCTTGTATTGGGGTAGTATCAAGTCTAAAACAGCAAATCTGCAGTAAATACGAAGCGATAACTTCCCTGCAGAGAGATTCTAGAAACGGAACGAACACATCTGCTGGAGGGGACAAAAACCGGTGTAATATGTATACAGGCGAATGCTATGACACGACATCCAACTCCCCAGAACCCGACTGCCGAAACTATTTAAGCGTCCCTGGAGAAAGCGTTGAAGCCAAAGCTCCTAGCCAGAGCAGAGGGATCAAGCATCAGTTATCTCCTCCAGCAAATGTTAGGCTCCAGGATGGAAGATATGATTGTGATTCTGAAGGATGGTCACCTCTTAAAAAGGAAACCAAACTTGTACGCATAAATTTAGACGCTCAGATGCTGCAAGAGCCGTTGACGGCCTTAAATACTACGAACCCGGAACCGCCCTGCGATGACACTATCCGACCTGTGACAGCTCCTGAACTTTCCCCACGCATCAAAGTTACACCCTGTTTACCCGTAAGTTAAAATATTAGTAGGCATATAAATATCCCCTCAATCCATGATGATACTTAACCGTCCCCATCTTTCACCCTTAAACGTTTGCAATAATTTCACCCATAGTTTTCATCCCGCAAGCCATGCGTAGACAGAGTTCCAACCGTCTTAAACCAATTTCTGCCTAAAGAAATGAGTCTATTGAAACCTCTGAAAAAGGATACACGTCCGCAGCAGGCCTACGACGATGTTCTGGGTTCGAAATCGCTAAACACCAAGGCCGGTGGCAGTACATCATTAATCTCGAGAATAGGCCTAGATAAATATATGCAGCCTTCTAGGAGTCATGCAGTTTATCATTTGGAGTTGAGGTAAACATAGAGGATAATCACACTTGTCTATAAAAATAAATGGAAAAAATAACTTATACTCCAAATTATTATTTTCAGTATTAGTGCTGAAACTACTCTGACACAATGTGAGCAAAAGATGCCAGTTCCAATGGACCTATTTTTTAATGGACTACTTGACGCAGAGAAAGTTGGCGAGGGGGTTTTTGGGGAAGTATATTCTGGCAGATTTTTTGGAAGTAAGGAGCACCGAGTATATAAAATCGTAGCTATTGAAGGACACGAGCTTGTTAATGGAGAAAAGCAAAAGAATTTTGGGGAAATCCTACCTGAAATTATTATTTCCAAGTTCGTATATGAGCTATTATTTTTTCTCATAAAAGCATTTTTAAACCCCAAAATTTAAAAATTACTTTTTAAACGCTTGCAGACAGCTTAGCAAAGTCCAAGAAGGATTTAATAAGTGCTGCACAGATTGCTTCGTAAAAATGCATAATGCTTGCATAACCTTTGGATCATATCCTGAAAGTTTAAAGACTGCATGGAAATCTTGGCACACAATTAATAGTACTACCTACCGCACACAAGCAAATGCCAATTGAAAACCTTTAAGTTATCGTTTGTTTTATTTAATTGAGGTTTCTCCATGTCTTTATGTAGAATCTGATAATGACTGCCCAGACTTCTTGGATAAGCAGCTTTATACAGTATTTGTGTATGACCATGGAGGTTATGATATGGAGGGTTTCAAATTTGACACAGCACGCCAAGCCTTTTTCGTAGTTTTACAAGTAATTTTTTAATACTCGGTTCTTCTTTCTTCTGTTGACCATAAATAACATGCCAGTTAATTATTAGTTAGAATATATACCAAACTATTATAACAACTTTCTAGGTAGCCCATGCCTTAGCAGTGGGAGAAAGTTCCATGGAGTTGGAGCACAGAGATTTACACTGTAAAGCTTATTCCACCCCCTTTTTCCTAAATTACCAATTAATTGAGAGTTTTAACTTTCAAATTGTTTTTCAGGGGGAAACGTACTGGTTAAGAACACCCGTTCGGAACTCATTAACTTCCGTTTCAATGAGAAAACGCTGTCCGTACCATCCTGCGGAGCTCAAGCATGCATAATAGATTTTACGATATCTAGAATAAGCGATGAGTCGGGACTTCCTGTGTACTTGGATATGAAAGATGACGATGAACAGTTTTTAGGTAAATATTATATGCATGCACTACAAATTCCGAATTGTCTGGATCCAGAACTTTAAGGTTGAAAATAAAATATAACTTCTGACTTGATCTAAAAATAAACATAGGCACTGGAGACCATCAGTTTAACATTTACAGAATGATGCGAGACATAAATAGGTATTTACTCCAGCAGAATAAAAGCGTACATACACGCTTGAATATTAAAACTTCATTTATCATAATATAATTTTCAGAAACGAATGGGCCACTTTCCGCCCGAAGACCAATGTGTTTTGGATTCATTATTTGGCAGAAAAAATTTTCATTGCCGGAAGATACAAGGAAACAAATAGTCCTATTCATGATAAATACATGCAACAGCTCAGTCAACTGAAAGATATTGTAATGGAGTACAGTTCGTGTATTGACTTTGTTTCCAGTAAGAAATGTGAACAATATATTAATGCTGCAAGTCAGGACCATTAAATTGATAATTGGATGCGTTTATTTCGCGTAAAAACATTCGAATATATTGTATTCTTTTCGTTGAGAAATCGATGATAAAGAACAATAATAAATATGTTATACGTAAATATTTAGACCATTTTGAGGTTGTACTGTGATTTACATCAGCTTAGCTGCGAATGATAAAGATTATTAATTTCCTGGTTACGTTGACAAGAAACATGATAGGTGAAAGTGGAGAAAGTGATAGCGATTATATTTATATTATATTTGATTCGTATTGCTTGCTACCACTTTACTAATGCTATTCAACGAAAGTTACTTGTACTAAATTTCCATAATCTCTTCGGGCTGTTTCGTGAAAAATAATACATAATACTTTGACCTTATATTTATAAAATCTCAGGTTCATTCATTTCCAGCTAGAAGACATCAGTGAAAAAGAGAATTGCTAGCTGCACTTACTTGAAGAGCCTTTACATATAATTACTTTTGTAATTAAATAGTTCTCGCATTAGTTTATATTGTGAAAAGATTTCTTGACAATGATTACAATATATACATACAGTCAACAGTATACCTGATCCTCAATTATAATTGATAATTGGTCCAGAAACGTACACAGTCACAGTTGACATAGGTTAAAAATGATGACAAACTAAGTTTAGCTCATGTACGGTTGTTTTCTTACAAACACAAACACCAGCTTTTAAATAAAGTATTTAAAACGAGCCTGTTACAATAAGTATAAAAGTTAACAAGCCCAGTCTTAAGGATTGAGTCTCAGTCACAGTCAAGGAAAATCCTAACCCTACATCTATTGAATTCTGCTAAATGTAACTATTTTAAATATTTACCATCAACTTACAGAGACAGAGTAATTGAACAAAATATTACCATCCTAACAGAATACTATAATACTTTCAAAACGAACTAGCAGCACAAAATGAAACTAATTTGTTCACACTATTATCGTTGATATCTTAAGTAATTCAACCCAGCCTTGGCCTTAACCTAACTCTACTTGAACCTTATATGTACTCAATATCTATAGTATCGTCGATAAAGTCTAGCGATAAGTCAGCACCAGCAGTTATGGCTATTTCTGAGTTTCTACTGCTGCTTCGTAAAGATTTTGTAGTCTTTGTCCCCGTGGGTGATATATTACTTTTTTCAGTCATCTTGAGATTTTCATCCACTGGAAGGTTATTGTTGTTACTTACTGATGAATGTTTCTTCTTCTTAGTTTTATCGACCACAGCATACAGTTGATTGACATCTACTGCCTCCAAATCAGTTGTCATCTCTCTGTGTTGTACTGATTCAGATTTGTTGAATGCTTTATCCTCGTTTACTTGTTCCTTCTCGTGCTTTCTCTTCTTCTTCACTTTAGAATATCCAATATGTTCGTAAAGGTTATTTCCTTCTTCATCGTTCACACTTTCATCAACTGCCAAATCACTTCTTGATTCTTTCAGCCTCTCATACGGAGGATACCTAACTCTTTCATACATACAGTCATCTTCGTCAAGCTTGCTATCTTCATCATCCTCCTCTTCTTCGTCTGATGTTTGAACTTTGACTTTCACCGGAGGAGGTTGTTTCCTCTTAAGTTTTTCATACCCGTGTTTTTTATTCCTGCTAGAATTTTCGGGAACTGTGAGGTTAGAACTGTGAGCAAAAGCTGGCTTCACCTTTTCGTACAACTCATCTTCTTCATCATCTTCGTATTCTTCTTTTTTAACTATCTCCTGATACAAGCCGCTTTCGCTGAAATCATCATCATTTCCCCCGTTAACTTGTAGCAATCTATGAGATCCGATTTCTTGGTAATGGTCCGACGGCTCCTTTCCGCCACCGATTTCCTGATACGTATATGAGACAGGCTCAATTTCTTGATAATTGTCAGAATCAACAGTATAGATCTTTTCTGCCAACGCCTTGGTTCTAGCATGACTTCTTTGTTTATCATCACTAGAGTATCTTTTCTCCTCAAGCTTGTCAGGTATTACGTTGTAGTTATCTTCATCTACTAACTCTTCCGTCAATGATTTCATACTGACTATTGAGTTACGAGTGGATAATAATACTTTCTCTGGTATTTCAGAAGACTTAACTAATGGGGAAGTAAAAGTAATGTGTGGCTCAGGTGGTATAATACCCTCTCTTACAACTTCGAATTCTGAATAACTAATATCAGCCTTTGACCACCTTCTCGGTTCAGCAATGCTTGCTTCTAACAGATTAGAATTGTCCATCAAGGTTCGACTTTTACTTCTATGATGATGTCCATGATGGGTTGTTATCGATGGTGCACCTTGCGATGGCCCTGCCAGAGACGACTCAATACTTGTATCTGTAGCGTTACCATGATTCTGACTAGAGGTTGATGCATTTGAAGCAGTTGGCGTGACAGGTGCTTTCATCTTTTTCGATTTTTTAGTAACTTGGGCATACACAGGCAATGAGG
Organism: Hydroisotoma schaefferi; assembly: GCA_034682405.1. Taxonomy (NCBI): domain Eukaryota; kingdom Metazoa; phylum Arthropoda; class Collembola; order Entomobryomorpha; family Isotomidae; genus Hydroisotoma; species Hydroisotoma schaefferi. The sequence goes on along the minus strand of JAQFZX010000641.1, from coordinate 28,941 downwards.
ATTGGATTTGGTTAGTCACAGAGGGGGAAAGTGGGGGAGGGGCAACTAGTGAAGATGGCACCTCAGGTGGGGGCACTGCAGGAACTGGGGGAAGGGGAGAGTTCGCTTCTCTTCTTTCAGGAATCGGAGAGGCAACGTTGGCTGAACCTACGAACACATCAAATTATTAGATTAAAATACAGCATGAATCAGGTTTTTTTAAATGCATATTCAATCTAGCGACGATGTACTAGGAGCGACATCTAATTACACTTACCAAGCCATGACGGTCTCATTTGACCATCTCCGTCAGGAATTTGCATGTAATTACCTTCGATTGAATCATCGATAGCTGCATACATTTCCTCTGTAATAGAGGAACAACTATTAGTTCCAGTAATTGACGAAGCATATTTATTGCTACCTAGATTCATAACGGATTTATATCATTGCGTGTAAAATGTCTACCTGAATCATCAGAAACGGTTGCGTAGTGTGAATCCGCATTTCTCGTTGTATTCAACTGGCTACGTATATTAGACAGTGGTTCACGAACGCTTATACTGGTATATCCCCTAGAATCTTGAGAATCTCCAGAGAAATGAGAGGCAGTATCCTATAAACAAAAAGAAAAAAAATGAGCACGTACCAACTCAAAAGGCGTAAGTTTACTTGGACAGTATGAACAACTATCGTACATTATTTTGCCCTTGTGGGTGACTTCCTCTCCTCCATTGACGTCCAATACGTCTAGGCGGTACAGGACCATCCATTGGTCCAGTACTACTACCATGCGAACTAGCGCCGGCTTGGTTGTCATTAGGTGGACTGTTAAGCGGAATTCCACCAGGTCTCGTATTTCTGGTTTGAGCATATGGTTGAGGCAAATCATAATTATCAGTGTCCGTTTCTTCATCGTTGCCCAGGTTAGAGTTTCTAACGCGGGCGTAGGGATGCTCGGAAGTATTTCTTTTCAATTTAGCATAGGGGTGGTTGCTTGTAGCGTATGTCTCTGAATCCGAGGAAGGGGTTGGCTCACTTGTGGATTTTCCTTGTACTTTTAGTTTTCCTGACTCTGCCTTACTTCCATGAGATGTGGATGGCTTTGGAATTGATGCATCATTCGCTAAAAGTTGTCGATTTATTAAATGAGCGTAAGGATTCATTATTCCACTCATGGAGCCAGCGCTAGGAATGTCTCCAACTGTAGCGTACAGCTCTGAAGTCCCATCCTGACTCAACCCTGAGCTACTTCGCCTCGGCGGATGTCCACTGAGTTCTAATGGTATTTGGGGGAGATCAGGGAGTTGTCGCTTTCCAGTAGCTCTACAAAATTGAGGAACATTAGCTGTAGCTCGAACTACATTTTGCTGAGACAATTTATCACATTCAATGCCTGCAATTTCATTAAATAATTACGCATTACTTTTAAGAAGACTACGTATGACGGCGCAGAGTAAACACTTCAATTTTAAAGATTTTAAAAACCATCTAAGACCTTTTTCATGTAAAAATAATCAAATGCAAATTATTTTTAAGCTAAAGGAAAAGCCGCATCTCTTTGCCACAGGACAAGACTGAAGCTATTTGGATTAGAAAACATTACTTTAAGCTAAATTAGTCATAAATAGAACCTTTTTAAAGTGTCCGTGAGATCAGAGTCAACGCACATGACAGGGGGATGCAGTTGGCTAGGATCTGCTGGGGAAGCTAGATAATATTCAGTTGGCTGCGTTATGTTTGAGTTGTTATTTATTAGAACTTGTGGAGATTTGAACTTTTCCAATGGGGGTTCCACAAGCTTATGAGATTTGGCATTTAGTAAAGACGTTGCAGCCGTCAGCGGGGATGAAGACCTGTTTTGCGATGAGAGATGGTTCGGATTTGACGTTGCCTCAGTTGCATATGCCACATCAGCGTTGGACAACATAGTCATTCGTCCTTCCACTCCATACATCTCTTCTCTTCTCAGTTCAGAAGTTAAATAAATTCCAAAAGGCAACACAGAAAGCGAGGTCATTCCATTTGCAAATAAAAACACAAAACAGCATTAAAATAAAATGCACTGAATAAAAACAATAAACAAACCAAATCAGGTAAATGCTACAATCCCTCCCTACCCTAGCTGACCCCTACAAAAAAAACTAAACTGTGTATTTGCAGCTTCATTGGTTATCTGTTATCTGCCACTGCTATCTCATTTAATCCGCCTGTCGCCTATCTTCAAGCCTGCATCCTTGAGCAGTTACAAAAACAAAGATAATCCAACCAAAGAATCGGCGTACTTTTAAAAAAAAATTCCCGTTAAATCTATAGAAGCACGATTAAAGTAAACCACTAACCACTCGTCTACAGATTACAATATTAAAAAATTAAATTAGTTGCTTGAAAGGCTGTCAAACTACTAGCGCTTTTGCTACGTACTCCGTTCGTCCCCCGACAACGGGGTGTGACTGTGACGCGTCAGGCAGTATATTGAATCATAACGTACTTGGTAGTAGATTTTCGAAAGCAGCAACTATTAAAGACGCATTTGATGAGTAAAATGACCCCGATGATTATCGGAAGGAAGAGCGTCGCTAGCAAGGGAGCCAAGCCTAGTCGAGCCCACGTTTCTTCATCAGCGTCGTCATTTGGATCCTCTTGACCTTCTCTTCTCGCCGATGATGACACGAGGGAAATCAGTCCCATGTTATTGCTTTCCCTTTTTTACGTTCTAACAACCAACTTTCTGGGATTGATTACACCTTTAATTCCTCGTCCCACTACCTCGATTTAATTGAATTTATCATCATCCTTTATCCAGCTTCCTGTTGAAAGTTAATTACAATTTTAATTACACGAATTTCAAAGTCCAACTGCTTACAATCCCACAAATCCTTAACTTAGCGGTCAAGTTTTGTGTTTTGACCTGACCTGACCTGACCTGACCTCCCTTTAGATACTATTTTAGTAAGTAAAGTCAACAAAAACAAACAAACCAGCCGTTTTTAGAGCTTACAATGCCTAAAACTACGGACAACACTTCATATTTTGCGAACTCCTCGTGTTTACAATTAGACTAACAATTAAAAATGCAAAATGATGTTTCCCTTACCATTTTATGGAAGACGGCGTCAAAAAAATTGACCCTGCCCGATTTGTATTGTGAATTTGTCAATAAATAGTTGACATAGTAGGTCAAGTTCGACCTCACCCGCTCACTCCTTCCGACCAACACTCGCACTCTCTAGTCTTACACTCTACACAGTAGTACTCTGAACTGTATGCTAATTTTGACTTTTTCAAATCCGGTTTTTAAACTCAAAAACTGTTTTATTTTTATTTTTTTGTGCTTCTAAAGAGTGATAAATTGATGGACAGAGTGTTGAGCACTTTTATCAGAAACCTTGATGTGTGATGTAGGTTAACATGAAGCATAAAACCGAAAAGAATGTAGTTAACAATTTATTTCAGAGTCTCCTACAGTATTATTATAATTAATTAAATGCATTAATAAAGTGTTAACAACACTGAACCGGGTTACAAACTTAAATAGCGTGGTTTTAGGGGTGGTTAGACTTAACCTGGTTGATGGATGACCTAATTTAATATTGAATGTAAGAAAGTAGAAGTACAAAAACTGTTACATACTTGTTGATTACGTGGTTGAAAAAAAAACAAGAGAAACGGAACAATGCCTTAGATTAAATTGAATGGTGATTAATCATCATAGTCGCCACATTGGTCGTTCTTGTATGCCTTCTCATTTTCTGGATTAAGTTTGATAAGGTCGTCAATTCTCAAAATTGTAATTGCTGCCTCAGTAGCGAACTTTAAACTTTTGATCTTAGACATGGCTGGTTCAAGAACACCGGCAGCCTTGTTGTCAACAACTTTTCCTTGGAAAAGGTCCAATCCAACCCTGAAAGTACACAAGGCATATTCATAATTTAGAAAGGAATTCAGCCAGTGGTTTTAACGAGGTATTTATAGGACACGAATTATATAGTGTATTTGGTAGTAAATAACTAATGAAAACTCACCATTTGTAATGAGCGTGATCCGCTTTAGTTTGAGAAGCGTTGTGGAAAGATCTTAGCTGGGAGACCAGGTCAGTTGCATCCTGAGCTGCATTGACAGCTAAGATTTTTGGGATCACAAGAAGGGACCGTGCGAATTCCGCTATAGCTAATTGCTCCCGGGAGCTCAAGGATATAGCGAAGTTCTCGAGGTAAATAGACAGGGCTGCTTCAACTGCACCTCCTCCAGGGACGACCTTCTTGCTTTCACATACACGTTTGATGACGCAAAGAGCATCATGCATGGACCGTTCCATTTCATCAACATAAAAGTCATTTGGTCCTCTAAGGATAATCGAAGCGGCTGTGCGAGTTTTAGGTCTGCAAATCCGAAAGAAGCAATATATTAAATTATATTTTTCAAGAATCACACTAATATTATGAAGAATAAGAATGGTAGGAATTATGATAAACTTATTCTAGAAGACTTACTCTTTAATCAAGATTAATTCATCATCACAAATCCTTTCTTGAACGACTTCCTTTGCTTCTCCCAAATAGCTAACTTCAAAAGTTTCCTCCCCTTCCATGTTTGACATGTTGGATAAGAAAGTGGCTCCAGTAGCTTTGGCAATCCGCTTGAGATCAACTTTCTTGCACCGTCGGACCGCCATTGCACCAGCTTCAATGAAATACTGCAACGAGTTAACATTCGGATTGATTACACATTCATTAACTTTAGGTAAGGAGCAAATTAATACAAATAATACAAAACAAAAACACACCTTAAGACACAAATCATCAATACCACCAGTAGTCAGGATGACGTTGGCTCCGGAGGATATTATCTTCTGAATTTTTTCCTTCGTAAGATCAGATTCCCTTTGACGAATAGCCTCAAGCTTATCGGGATCCGACACTAAAACGTGAACACCCATCTTCATCTTTGATTTCTGCAGAGAGAAGTCCAGGCAGGCGATCTTTGCCTTTTCGATTTTCTTAGGCATCATTTGGGATGCAGTCGTACAATTTAAGGCATATCCATTAATCAGCGTACTTTCCCTAGCACTTTTACCATGGGCTTTTAAAATATTGACAGAATTCACAGGATAAACGGCATTCCCTTTCGAATCGTTGAATTTGATTGCTTCACATGCATTCACTGCCATTTGCCCAAAGAACTCCGCATCACTGAAAAAACCCCACGCAAAAACATTATTCCCCAACAAAACACTTGAATCATCAAATCAGACAGCGTCAAAACTCTTAAAATACTTACGCTCCGATAAGTTTACTGGACATAGAAGTCTTAGCAGCATTGATCAAACAGTCTTTCCCCAACTCAGAAACTGGAATCGTAAGGTTCTCCGCCATGTATCGGCAAGCTTCCCTATAAAATAAAAATTATAACTTTCAGTCCCACCGACCCCAGTTCTAAATCCAATTAATTGAACAACAAAAGTCCTAAACATACTTGCAAGCCAGCCGGTACCCCGAAATAATCGTTGTTGGATGAATCTTCTGCTTAACAAGCTCGTCAGCATTTTTCAACAATTCCGCAGCGATGATAACAACAGAAGTGGTTCCATCCCCCACCTCCTCATCCTGCAACTGTGCCAATTCAACCAAAACCTTGGCAGCCGGATGCTCCACCTCCAGTAACTTCAAAATCGTCGCTCCATCGTTAGTAATCGTCACATCCCCGATATCATCCACCATCATCTTATCCAGTCCCACCGGTCCCAGAGAGCTTTTCACGATATTCGCAATAGAAGCCGCAGCCATAACTGGAAATCCGTCCAAATACACATATTTTACATAAGAATAAACCTAATCTCACCCCGTTTAACACCCACTAAACGCTTAAAATCGGGCAAAATAACCCTATTCAACGCATGTGGTTACCGATGCTCAAAACGCAACCCCTACGCTCCCAAATCCCAAATACTTTTACGCACATTCCCTTATTCATTTGACATATTAAAATTACACCCAATCACCCTTTTTTAACTCTAATTCCGTTAAAAACTGCAAATTCAACGACTCGCCAGTATAATCTCCAAAAAAAGGCCCATGCCGGCTTTTATCGTTTCCTTCAAAAAGGGATTAAAAAAAAGGGTTACCATTCTGAGTTCGAACAGGTTGACCCTGAGTCCGGAACCCTCTCAACGCCAACGGTGCTTCGACAGACATTCTTCTCCAACTTTATGTCAAAAAACGGTTCAAAATGTCGAAATAAACTGGATTGAATGGAGGAATTGAGTTGGATGGAATTGGAAATTGAACTGAAACCTGAAACTGAAAGTAAGAAAGAAACAAGAACGTGAGATTCTTAAAAAATGAGGAGAGGCGGCTGAGAGATTCTTCTAGAATTTATTGTCCATTTGGTTCCATAGAATGCGCTTTCTACCCAAGAAACTATCACCAAACTCCACGTTCAACATTCGGAGAAAGAAAGTATAATACAGAAAAGTGAAAGATTGGTGAAAGGCAGTCTTTCCTTCGTCCTGTAACCGTGACCGTGACCTTTGACCTTTGACCTAGGTCGAGGTCAGGGCAAGAAGGGGTGGTGAATTGATTGACCTTTGACATGGACCCCCAGTCATTTAGGGAAAGGTACGCCCCAGAGATTAGGGAATGGTGGGAGAAGGTTTTGAAGAGTCCGAGATTTGTTGTGGCTCCGATGGTCGATGCTTCGGAATTGGCCTGGAGGATGCTGTCCAGAAAGTAGGTGGATTTCAATTCAATTTCAGTATAAAAATGGTGAAAAAGAGGGTTTTTAACCCGTTTTTGAGAGTAATTTTAATAAAAATTGTTTTTTAAATGTAGATATAAAGCTGACCTTTGTTTCACGCCGATGCTCCATAGCCGCATTTTTACGGAGGATCCAAAGTATCAAGTTGACAATTTATTTAATTGTGTTGCAACGGAAGATCGGCCTTTGATTGTTCAGGTAATTAAGCGTTTATTGTTTGTGGGAAGGAAGTAGAGGAGTTATTTTAAATTATAGATTTTTTTTTGGTTTATTTATTTCCAGTTTTGTGGGAATGACCCGGACGTGATAGTGAAAGCGGCGTTTTTGGCTAAAGCTTACTGTGATGGGATTGATATTAATTTAGGATGTCCACAAAAAATTGCTAAGAATGGTCATTATGGGGCGTTTCTTATGGATGAATGGGATCTTATTTCGAATATTGGTTAGTTTGTTTGGATTTCGTTACTAGAAATGTATCATGTATCATCATTCTAGATAATTTTATTCTTTGTATTTTAGTTAGACGGGTGAAAGCTGAAGTCCAAGTGCCAATTAGTTGTAAAATTAGAATATTTCCGGACATGAGGAAAACAATAGCTTATGCTAAAATGTTAGAAAAATCCGGTTGTTTCATGCTAACTGTTCACGGTAGAACTAGAGAACAGAAAGGAATGGATACTGGTCTTGCAGATTGGGAATATATTAAAGCTGTTAGGTATAATCTTAACTAGGAAGAACTGAATGTATGAGTAGTCTCCGAACAGTTTAATTTGTATTATACTATACCTTTTAACATTCACAGAGAAGCAGTAAATATACCGGTCGTCGCCAACGGAAATATTCAGCACCTTGAAGACGTTCTTAAATGCATTAGTGAAACTGGCGTTGAAGGAGTCATGAGTGCTGAAGGAAACTTACACAATCCTAAACTATTTGCTGGAGAAAGTCCCCCTGTTTGGGAAATGGGGTTGGAGTACCTGGAATTAGTTGAGAAATACCCGTGCCCTCTTGGATACACTAGAGGACATTTGTTCAAATTGTATCATCATTTGTAAGCATACTGTCTTGTTTTTGGTTAGGTTACATTTAAATCTATAGGTGAACGGTCATTAAAAATGTATTTCTAAATTCATTCAAACAGGTTGTGTATACCAGAAAATAGTGACGTTCGTAAAAGTTTGGCAGGTGCCAATGCTTTGTCTGAATTATTTGAAGCGACTCATCAATTAAAATCTCGTTATGAACAGTATGTTTCTGGAAAATTGACTTGGATAGTGCCTGAAGACAATCCGGATTTGAAAAAGTTAAAATTTCCTCCATATATTTGCCAACCTTACGAGCGACCACCAAAGACTCAGCCTCGCACTCAACAGTCTGCTAACGACGAGGACGGGGGTGCAGATAATTGCAAGAGACGAAAACTAACTTTACCAGATACTATATTGTCAAGCCTTCCACCTGGAACTCAATTATCATATAATAAAATCAAGAAAATGTGCAGGAAGCCTCTCAAAGATTGGACCACGGAAAGACGGACATTGATTTTATGTCTCTCGTGTATAAATCCCCAAGGACTTAAATGTGGATATCAAATGTGTCGAAAGTGCTGCAAAACAAAGTGCTGTACTGAAAAGTTAAACTGTGATGGACATAAAATATTTCATAACACAGCTCGAGTCAAACCACTTCTTTCTGACGGAGTTAACTCGTAACGTTGTTGTTTTTAGTGTAATGACGCTGAATAACTTTTATAAAATTAAATAGTTAATTATATTATTTTGACTTGGTTATGTTATATTGGCCAACATCAAAATCATGTTAAACTAAAGGCAACAAAGGTAGTTGAAACGTTCTAAAAAAGCATGAAATCTATTTTTTTTTATATTTTGATTACGGACCTATACTGGAATGTTGGACCAATTTGTTGATCATTTTGTGTTCTCTCATTTTCCATAAGAAAATAAAGCGTATGAATTAAATATAATTGAGTCGGGTTTTCTCGTTTGCCTATTACTGCAATTGTAGATCTATTTATTTCTGGCATATTATTTACTACCCACGAGAGACCATGAGCATACCTCGATGCATAGAATACTAATCGTTTTTTTTACTGTAGTTTGCTACTCAATAAACTAGCCTAAATCAGAGTTTTTATGCTAAGTATTAGTGCATGATTATGATTATGAATCAAATAAATGATACAGCATAGGTAGACTGGAACGGCAGTACTTGCGAATCCAGATCAAGATGCCACATTACCAAATGGCCATGGACATACCAAATCCGACTAAATAAGCCTCACCGGCTCTATTCAACATTTCAACTGCCCTGTTTCATTGCATTGCCCATTGAACCTAGCAAGAAGTGATATCAAAGAGAAAGCAAAAGGTACTACCCCACTGAAGGATCCAAATAAACGATCAATAAAGCATGTCTACATAATTAATATCAATATTTCACCCGACTGATTTTTGGTGAAATGGGAATTACGCAAAAATGAACCCCAATATTGATTAATTCTAAGAGGATTATTGATGAGAATTCTAAGGGAATTCCCATCCTGTTCAAATAGTTTTAGCCGATCTGTCAAAACCCGTCAAGCCGTTTTTACAATAATGGGTATTTCATTGGCATGTACTTACAGCTAAAGCTTAGTATGTCTACTAATCAACCAGCAGATTAGTAATAGGTGACAAGATGAATAATTACATTGGGCTGGAGAGTGATAGATGGTACAAAATCATCAATGTGGCAGATAATACGGTATGAATGACCATTTAGGGTTATTTATAGCTTACAAAAATCCAATATCATCAATTATGTCAATTTAGGTTGTACATGTCCACGGCAGCAAAGTATTGTGCCTTCCAGAGGATGATGAGAAACAAGATTTACAAAGATTCCAGGCTTTAATGCAGGGTAATGTTATTGACGCTTTATTGTAAACTTGAGTGGCATTTATGACGATGGCTTTGGATTTTGATGATATGCTGATTTTACTGACAATATTTACTGACGCCAACTCTTACAAATAGCAGATGAAGGGCATTTTCGATTGGCAGCGAGGTATCAGAAAAATGCTGGATTTGTACAAGTTTGGGATTATCTTCCTCATCGATCCCTGCCAGTACTTATTCAAAAGGTAAATAAATAAATAGATATGGTTGACATTGGATGAACGCTACTTGAGAAGGGATATTGATGACCGACAAAACTGTCAATATTTTTAAACGATTGTGTGAAATGCTTAAGTGTGTACAACTAATCGTTCTTAGTTTTGCCATTGCTGTACTCGTAGTAGTGTCATTCATGATGATAATTTATCCTAATTTACAAACATGTATATTATGCTTCACATATTGGAAGAACGATATACCATGTACTTTCAATTATAATTTAATGTAACATATCTGAATATTTTTTACATATCAGAAACAATCGGTTTCGGAAATTTCCAATCAGTTCTGGCGATCTGAATTGGTGCCTGGTGCTCAATGCATTTATTTACTAGAATCCGTCCAACACCCTGAAAGATGCTTGAAAAATATGAATTCTGAAGATAAGGGGTGAGTTTTCATGACGGATTCGGGCAATTTAAAAAAACATAAATGCATAAAACTGGAACCTGAAACGACCTAAGTTTGATGATGTTGGATCGTGTCTTTCTTTAGGACAGGGCAACAAATTCGAGTAGTTCGTAAAGCGGATGAAATTGGAAGTCCTTATGCTCATTGGAGGTTGGAGCCCGAACCGTTGGCTTAAAACGCTTACTTTAATTGATTAATGGACCCATCAGTATTTTATTTAATACCTTCCTTCAGGACATGTCCCTTCGTTTATTTCATTAGTTATAAAGTTACTAGTTATGAGAGATGAACTTTGCAAAAATAGCTTAAACTTTTTTATAATGTTTAAACTAACTTTTGAAGAATGCTCTGCACAAGATAGGGACGTTTGGCATTCAAATAAATAAAGGAGTGAATGTATATCAGAAGGTTTTACATATTCAGTTACTTTTGTATGTGGTAATGAAAGTGAAAGACACAAAAGTCATTTTACAATGCAAAGTTGGAAAGCTACTACAATATGTAATTAATTAACTAAAATTTACTATAGGTTTCTACAATTCTTCACATTTTAAGAATGGATTAACATGATTTATATGCAAACGAACAAAATAACTCTTCATACTGCATTGATTGAATAATGGTGCTTTTAAGTTATTTATTTACCAGACACTAGACGTAATTAACTACGCCAAAATTTAAGCATAAGTCGGTTCATTAGTTAGAAATAGCATCACCCAAATATGACATTGGATTGGGTAAGGTTGTAAAAAATCATACAAATTTATTATTTATCAGTCTATAATAAATTTATCCTATTTTGGCCAAAACGGGTTCAGAAATCATCTTCGCTCAAGTCGGAAGTCCTTCTTTTACTTTTATCTCCATATGCAGTTATTACAGACTGGAGAAAGGCAGTATCGGACACTGAGTTACGTCTTGGATCTGGCGTAGGTTTCAGCCCAATTTGTCTAAAGTCTAGGAGTAAATTAGCTTGATTAAATAAAGTCTGCTCCCGTTTAGAATAAAATGGCATATAATCAAAGTAAGTATAGGGATAGTTTTTATGAGTAAAGTAAAAAAAATTTACCTTCGTTATTAACTGGGCTGTCTCGTCTATTAGGGTTTCTGTGACTGGCAGCAGAAGTAATTTTAACATTCTTGCTTTCTTGCCTCATTTTTATTGGATGGGATTTGAGGATTTATTCACGTTTCAAAGAATGTATGTTATCCACAGAAATTTTGGAAATGATGTAGGAATGGATTACGGTTAATACAACAGTACAAAATCCTGAGAGCTCCAAAAGGCAATTGCTACAAATCCATGTAAACTCGTGCTTTTATACTCGATAGATACAATGATAAGCACCCTTTTATTTACTAACTACTTGAGACAATATAGCTAAAAGAGTGTCACATAGTCGGTCAAAGTATTATTCGTAAAGACATTGGTATTAAACTTCCTACAAACGTTATCATTTTCATTCATATTCAATGATGAATATATGTCCAATGCTTTGCATCATGAGTTTTTACTCTGCATCTGTAGGATCAAAATATTTTGAGATTCGACTCTGAATGTTTGAAGCATGGAATGCAACTATAAATATTTACATGACATATTTAATGAATGAATACTGGGTTAGCTAGCAAACTGCGTTGTATGAAAGTAATTTTTGTATTTGCATTTCCTTCCGGTTGTAAAATATCGCTTGTGTTCATAAACGCTAATCATCATTAGATATCAAGATTCCTTTCGTAGTCAAATAGTATGCTCGTTTATCAAAGGGAATTAATATCCGTATGCGTCTTTACCATTTAGACACATGACTAGACAACGTAGAACGTTTTCTGCAGCATTACTTATCCCGTTAATGTATTTCAAAATGGTCATTCGTCCAAAAAGTGGACTTTTCATCATTGTAACTAGGGGTCAGAGTTTAAAAGTTTCCATTGAATGTATATGACACGACGAGAAAGTGGAAAAGGCATGCACAAGTTGGATATTTGACCTGTTCATTGTTCCTTCAATTGTAATCGAACCTGCTCATCGACAAATACTCATTCATCAAAAATTGCCACTTGAACCCAACTTTCCCACAAATCATTATTGATCTAGATTTTGTAACGCTTTTTTTAATTTAAAACATCAACTCCAGCAGTAAATCCCTATACTGTTGGAGTAAAGGGGACTTGGACCTATCAATCCCGGACATACGATACATTTGATCCGAAACTAAAATAAAAACTATATAGCTCCGATGCTAGGATCAAGTTAAACTCGTACATCATTCATCATTCGATGCAATTGACAAGCGCAAGGGTTTCTTATTGTTAAAAAATGCATTACATAAATGTGTCCTATTTTGTATTTTTAGTTCCAAAGGGTATGATGGTTAGTAACCGATTAGTATAATATCTACTTCGGAGCTGCAAAAATTAACAAGATCGTTTAACAATTGCTTCCGATGATCGCAAATGGTAGATGCTGACATGCGTGGTTTTATACGTAAGATATTGATAAGCACGTAAGCGGTAGTTATGAGGTTAACCGTTTTACCGTTCAGAATAAATTAGATTGAATCGTCTACTAATATCGGGCTTGGGACAGACTATTGAATACGTGTATGCGTATGACTTGTCATTCGTTGTTTAAACTACTTATCATCAGTCTGGTAGTGGTAATAGTAGTTAGTAGTAAAATGTCCTTGTATCTACTATTCTAGTCAAGCTTGTCATCTATATAACTACAAATAATACACAGTGATATCAATAAACGTCAAACCTTTTAGTCAGTTACATATTAAGGGAATCAAGTAAGTATAATGCCATGTTTTGCGGCACCCACTGGACATAAGTGTAATGTTTTATTCTAATCAACTACTAAAAGACGTTGCTTGTGTTTTTTCGCAATCTAATAGTAATTGATAATTGATTTGATAGCGCTTCTCATACAGGACAAGGATGTCATACACGCGTCGGTACCGGACCTACGCTCTGGATAACTCCAATCTCTTTAATCTGCAAAACTACGCATAAATAGAGATATGAACATACATGATGCAATTGCTACTATTGCGCCATTATTCCTGAGAGTCAACTTTTGACTTCATTACTATTTCTGCAAAGTTTTGGTTATACTTTTTCTGCTTATTTCCTTTAAGCGTAAATGGATGGTGATGTTTATAAATAAGTTATGATCTGATAAGTGATAACTGTAACTCACAGATTTGGAAAACCAAACCAGGATGCTAATTTATTGGACTTTGCTCACTGTAATAACGTAATAATTATTACACTAAAGCTGAAGGGCAAAAAACTAAAGGGAGCTAAGGTTCGCTTAGAATGATAAGTTGCATATCCGTTTACTGTCGCTTTCACCTTTAATCTTAATCTGGAAGGCGTCTGATTTTGTCGGTTTGATTTGAGTTGCCTTGTTCTTGTCTAAAACAAGATAATAGACAACAGAGGAGTTATGAAAGAAATAAAAACTAGAGTTTAGTCCCTCTGTTTTACATTATGCTTTGAAACTGTCTTCAGAAGATTTATAAGGATTCCTAAATGGAAGTTGTTGACCAAAAGGTCAAGCTGCACTATCGTCATCATATACTTTAGACATCGTCATCATAAATTACTTGACATAACAATACAGCTCACCTTTAATCATTGCCACTACCAAATCGACCTTTCGTCTAATCTGGTAAACTGCATTACTCTCTCGTTAAGTACAAAATGTTGCTGGTTCGTCTGAGTAAGTCAACTTCGATTACTTAGTCACGAACACGATATGATGTCTGTAACGATTTACTTATGTACTTCATTACAATGGGTTCACGTTTACCTAAGTTGTCCAGCAGGTTAATTTGGTTTGATCATTTCTGTCTCATCAGTACACGTACCTTAAATCTTTTAGTAATGGGTTTAAAATACAATTCACCATCTATATTGAAAACTTATGCTATGTGTGAAGTGGGAAGCTTAGGCATAACAAAGATTAAATAACAACGTTAAAAAATGTTATGTTTGATCCCAGTTGTAAGCCACGGTCGTTGTAAAACGTACAAATAGTAAATAGGCTTTTCAAGGTTTTAAATAAATTTCACCCTGTGCGATAATATATTAAACAGCAAAAGATCCTCAGCCATAACTTTAGTTGGTTTCATTCCATTTGCATCAAATATATTGGCTACTGGATGGTTACAGTAGTGGTCGTGACAAGATTGAGATTCTTGACAGATTTTATTTGCCTCAACTTATCTATTTTACATTAAGAAAGCAAACCAGAAGCTAATTTTTCACTTAGCTAACTTTTTAATTGGAAACCGGTCTTTTGTAAGTGCAGTGAGTTAATTATCCTGCATATGATTAAACAAAGATGCAAAAAGATTTCATCGCTTCGCTTTTGAAACAAATAAAAGTGCCATACTAGATCCAGAGTTCGTTTGCAATTATTTTACTGAGTCCGTCCAAATAATAGACCAAACGAGGGCTTTTCATGCATTAACTTTCTAGGATGCATCCAGTCACGGTGAATCATACATACAGTTACGAGCTAATGTGTTGCCGTTCCGTGTAGTGCTTCAGTATGATTGCCTTTGTTCTTCGTATTTTATCTCGGTGGATCATTACTCCATGTAATTTAAATTTTAGTTCATGAATAAACCATCTGAGTTTTAGTAATCAAATCTACAAACTGAGCCGCTAATGAGGATGAGCTTTCTTCTATTAGATACATACCAAACTAGCAAAACCGTGTGTACAACCAAAGCACTGCAGCAACTCCTCACGATTATCCCTCAAGCAATTTAGACAATTTGAGTAATGTACATTCTCAATTTTAAAACAGTCTTATAGACCCGATTTACCCACCACTCTAATTCTTTATCTGTATACCTGATTAAACAAAGATTTTTAGCTAAACAGTTGCTTGCATATCAAGCAAAATTTGGTATGATTACTGTGAAGAATGGAAGAAATTTTAATAAGTCAACTGACGAGAGAGTAAGCAAAATACCCCTTCTTTAACGAGACACATCATGCTCGGGTATTTTGCTATGTGTCTGTTTTTCTGAAACAAATTTTGCTGAGTAACTTCTTTAGTCCGTAAAGCCATCTCTTCACATGAAAACTTTTGATAAGATATGGATAAAGAATAAAGTTGTTTTTTATTTCTCTTAAAAGTAATCGTACAAAAACGCAGTTACACAGTTCATTACCATCGTCAAACGCCATCGTGACAAAGAAAGAAGAATAGATGGGAGTAGACACGGAATAAAGTACAAAAAAGCATGTTTCTGATGTTACATGTTTTATATTTTACAGCATATACTTGCGTTGTGTATGAATGTAATGTTGATGAATGTAGGATCACAAAGGGTCACAAGAATGGCTTTTAATGATGACAGAACTCTGCTTAGCCAGCGTTTGAAGGATAAAAGTTACGAACCATAAAATGCATATTAAACTTCAAGAAGAATTTTAAGGTTGCGTGAGTTGCCTTGCAAAATTAACTTTAATAATAATTGTTAAATCAGATACTCACGAGTCTTTGTAGCGTTTGTGTATTCTTGGAACTAGGAACTATAGTATATTTGAAATGTAAGATAGTGAGTGGTAGGGAGGGTGAGGGGATAGGGTGAGCAAGGTTCATAGTAGGTTCTTTCCAGGTTCTTTCATTTATCATACGAACATTATTTTACGGGTATAAATATTGAGAACTGACGTGCATTCACTTAAATCACCAAGAAAAAGACTGTGTATCCTGTAAAAAGAATTAAAGATTTCAAGTTTTGTACGATGGTTGATGGTATAAATGAGGAGTGAGCCTTTAAACTCAGAAACATTAAAATTGAATAATAATGTTCTAAATGCAGTTCATAAAATCGCTTTCCCCGTCAAAAAGTACCTCGCCCGTAGACAGTCTGTACAGTTAATTACCTTAACATGTTTTCGTACAACCGACCGATCCGAAAATCGAACAACACCTGGAAAAAATAGGAAATTTTCCCATCATAAATAATTATATCACAGAATGACAGAAATCCACAAACCTACCTTACTAAATCCAAGCAACAAAGCCTGCTGTATGCACATGGATACTAAAATTGCAGCAAGAAGCCACACACCACACTTAAAGGGGTGATTGCGGTGGTGACTTTATACCTTCACGCAATTCCATGAATAATGAAACTTCACCTGACATAAGTTTCAAGCTTGAAGATGTTTTTTATTCCTAGACGACGGTTTCAAACAGTCATTTCAGTGGCTTTGGTTTGTCATGAACTTCATGCATGCATATAACACATAATAAATTTCATCAAGAATATTCCGTCCTTGTATTAAGTAAGGATAAAATGCGTGTAACACAAGGTTATGTTTTCGCACAAAGAATTTGAGCTAGACAGGAAAGACTCATTCATTTCTTAATAAGTATCTGTCCACATCACCATCATATCTGCATAAAATGTCTTGGATAAAAGTAGTCTTGACGAAGTTTGAGGTTTGGTTTTGGTTACAGGAACGAGGGATATACATTTCAGAGATAGCCAACGGCCTTTTATAAGCATCATTTGAATTCAACGTGACTCTCAGGCTTATCATGGAATTACAGCAGAGGATAAAACATAATTGTCGTTAATGCCACAGCAGGAAGGAAATGGTAAGAGAGCTGAAGAAACAACTTGCAAGTTCTGAAACCAAGAGATGAGAATAAAAAGAGAGACAATGGCCTGAGTGTTTTGGTGAATTAAGCTCTTGTAATTCTAACTTGAGGACTTGATGGGCTGCATTCATAAACAGAACCAATAGTTATTATTACATTATTAGTAATGGTACTAGACAAGACGTTTAGTATCCGACTTCAATCCGGCCTCTTATTTCTTATTAATATCATTGTTAATCTTCTCATACTATCTCTTCACATAGGATTAAAGTACAAATACATCCATTACTAAATACTTATCATGGTATTAATTCATAAAAAGTATATAAAACCAAAACCAATATTGATCAATATGGCATTGATGAATTAAGCTTGAAATCAGACTTGCGTGAGGCATAAAACGTCTTAAGTGCAAACCATGTAAAATAAATTCATTATGCTAAAGGACTTTTGAATTACATACAAACCATGAAACGATCATTTACACTCATCAAGAGCTATGAAAACACAAGTATCTAGCTAAGAAGAAAAAGCCTGCCAAAAGCTGTTTAATGGCGTTAAGAAGTTTTAAGGATGAATATAGTTTGGAGTACAGAATCAATACTATGAGTTGTATGCGTAATAAAATACTTCATGATCAGTAAAGTTGAGCTAGCCTGGGGAGGTTAGTTCATCTCATTATCAATTCCTGGGCATTTGGGACCTTTCCTAGAGTTTCTATCTCGTAGTCACAGACTCTCAGTTGATAGTGCATCTTTGCTTAGTTCCGTCTTCTTCTTTTGTCAAAAGCTTTTAGAAGTTACTGATTTTTTCGTACCATTATTGGCGTAACTCAGAGGCAGAATAAATAACGTGCTTGGTGTGATATGTTACTCTACCAGTTTTTAATGCTGAATAGTACATATCAAATGTCATCTTTTTAACGCCTGCAAATCCTTGCAGGAACTAAAGGGAATCCGTAAAAAGGAACGGTTATCATAATATTTCCGAGTGTTTTCACACGGTACGCTAAATATCCATTGCAAGAGATGCCAGATACGAGGAAGCCCATTACCAAAAGATATAGGAAGGAAGAAGCTATATTGTGGACTGCAGAGGCAAATTGAGACGAAAGAAAGTTCTTTGGATTTTTATAACAGTTTATCGTTTCAATTTTGTGAAATTTCTCGAAATTATCCGTTTGCAAAGTAATTAAAATATTTTTAATATGTTAAATTAATGTAATTGTGAAGTCAGATCAGAACTGGAATCTTTGTATATCTAAAGTGTGAAATAAAGTATACTTTTCAGTCCAAGCGAGTTATGAATTACGTTGACTGTCAGCGCAAAATATTTGTCGTTTAATAACTGCTTATAGTTAACTATAACTATCATAATTATTTACTTTACCATAATACCATGTGCCCTTTGCCAATAAATCTTAAATTAACTATTTTATCTTCGCTAGAAACCAACGTAAATAGTTCCAAAATTTATTACCAACACATTGCTATGAAGTAAGTTTGTAGGGAGTAGAAATGGTAACAAGGGTTTATGAAAGCTCTCCATGCGCGAATGCATCTCTCTTGCATTATGGCATATCGCATTACTTAGGCCCATCAGACATGATACCCATTACATTTCCCCTGGGAGTTAGTAGGATTAGTACTATCATCGTCATCATAGTAAAAGCTGTATCTTTTGGTTTGTCTATCTGTTAAATACACTTCCTTCCGGATGGGAAATGGTAAGGGATGATTAGCACAGCAGATCGATAAAATCTTCCTTTCTTCATTCCTCGTTTTCAGAAACTGTATGGTTCTATTTTACTTTAAAAGACAGAAATATTCAGGAATAACATGAACATTGGACATTTGATCCGTCTCAAAGAGGTTCGCCAATCTTACTTGACTTTGTGGATATGGGGAGTTGAGTGAGGTAGAACAATATTTGCACGGGGGTTGCTATTCCAATCCAACTCCTAACTTGATATTGCAGCTAAGCCAAGGAAGGAGTAGGCTCTTTGGCAATGTCGCCATTTTGGAAGTAAAAGATATAATTAGTTTAGCAAATTAGTTTCCATTCAACTGGGCAGAGAATAATGATAAATGACGACGATTCATTGAAAATTAAACTTTTAAGCTCAGAAAATATGGATAAGGCAAAGATAGAAAACGAACTGGGGAAAGGTCAAAAGGATGAAGAAGGGGATTTGAGACTTCATGATGCAGTCTATGATCCAGAAAATATTGACGAAATCGAAAGTTTAGTGTCTGATGAACCGAAGTTGGTTTTTGAAAGGGATAATGATTTCAGAACCCCACTGCATACTGTAGCACTCGCTGGTAAGAACCATTTAAATGTCTTTGGAGAAAGCTAAAGTTAAAAAAATTCACTTTGGAATATTTCTTGAAAATGTTTAATTAGGTCTTTTAGTCATATTATTCTGACGATTTATTTAAATGAAAATTTGAAACTTGAAATTATATTAATGGATTTTTAGGGGATGAGGAAGCAACAGAAATCGCAAAAATTTTATTGGGTGTTTCCGAAGATGAAAATGATCCATCGTTGACTAGCATTGAAAGAGCTGAGGTTTTAAATCTCCAAGATTCTCAAAACTGTACAGCTCTCCATTATGCAGCTCGAGGTAGGCAAGTTCGCTTTGTAACCTCGTTACTAAGATGGGGAGCTAATTTCTCAATCCATGATGGAAAAGGGAACACTCCCTTACATTTGGCTGCCGAGGGTCAGTATATGATTTGCCCATAATTTTATTGAAACAAACTTGAGTAATCAATACCTTTAGAAATAATATGATGATATAATTTACAAGTTGTAAATCTACCCTGCAGGAAATACTGACAATGCAGTAGAGTGTGTAAAAACACTATTAAAATATGACACTAAACGTGTGACCATAAATAACCTGAACATTGATGATCAAGCTCCAATTCACATGGCTGTGAATAAAAAGGCAACTCGTATGGTGAATCTTCTACTTCAGCCAGAGTATAAGTGTGATCTTTCCATGAAAAATGAACTAGGAAGGACCGTTTTACATGTTGCTTGTTTTGGATCTGGTAATAAGGATTAAAGATTTGGGGTTTAAAACAGTTCCTGATTTTTGCACACTGTGTAAAAATATTCGTGTAAAATGTCTCTTATTTAATCCGTAGGAGAAAGTGATAGTGCTTGTGAGGTTGTGAAAACGATACTAGAGCGATGCAGCAAGGGACAACTAAACCAAGTAGATAAGCGAGGCCGCACACCACTTCATTTAGCTGCTATAAAGCGACTACCGAAAGTAGTGCGAATACTCATTGAAGATGAAAGAATGGATGTTATCAAGGTTGATGATAAGGGAAGGACGGCCTTGCATTATGCGGCTGAAGATGGTATGATATTATTAAAGTAGCTTTTGAGGAAATAATAAATACGCTTTGGAAGAAAGTCAAATATTCTTACTACTTAATTAATTGATACTTTCCCCAGGCTGTTACACCAAGGGTTATCAATGCGTCGAAGCCTTAATTGATCGAAAATTCACAAGCCTTAAGGAGCAAGTGAATTTTCTCTATAAGATTGAAGACGAAGGAAAACATTCGTCCTTTATGTATGCCTGTATAAACTGCCCTTCTGCAACAATGAGTAAATATCTGAGCCTCACTCCTCATCCTCGATTCTGGTGAGATTTTACTAAGCGTTGACTCATTTATGAATTCACAAGCCAAAGGGGCCCGTGTTTTTATACGTTACACGGGGTCTAGCATAAGCTTACAACCAACCACGAAGAGCGTTATTAAATATGCGGAACCGTTTCATTCTTATCTATTATTTGACACCAAGAAGGGTGAAATCGGTCAATCTTTACAGCAGCGCCATATTTTGACCCTTCTTAAGTCAAAAGGGCACACCCTCTCCAAGCAAGTCCCAATTATATGCAACCGCAAGGTCAATACCTTTTCTTTGACACCAAGATCGGCGAAATCGGTCAATGTTTACAGTAGCGCCATACATTGGACCTTTTCTAGTTCGAGGGGCACACCTCCTCCAAGCAAATCTCAATTATATGCAACCGCAAGGTTCATTTGACACCAAGATGAGCAAAATCGGTTAAGGTTTACAGTAGGTTTACGTTTTGACCTTTCTAAGGTCGAAGGTCAAAACGTACAATTCCCAAAACTTCCTATGCTCAAATAGATTTAAAAAGCAATTTTTAGAGACAATTATCAAGAAAATCGGATCAAAATTACTACCCTTTATACATACTGAAAACGAATGCATATACCGTTTTATTATTTAGTAGATAAAATATCAAGGAAAGTAGGGAGAAAGCTAGCAACAACGGTACATATAGTTAATATGGCAAAACATTCCCAAAGTTGTCAGTAAGCCCAATATTTGTGTTTACAGGTTGTCAAGTACTTATATGACGCTCGTCTACAAAAACTCACCCCTTGCCATAAAGGCTCTGATGGACAAAGCATTTTCAGAGGACGATAAAACTGCGACTGAGACCGAGGACTCTATAATTACCGATTTTGGGTAAAGAAAGTGTAATACATTTCCTCTCCAAACACATAAATGTATTTTTATTTATTTCACTTCGTCATCGTAGACTCATAACTGGATACGTTGACCCTGTTGATGTCCTTCCACAACAAGAAACAAAATATCTCAAAGAGGCCCTTTGGTGGGATTATGAAACGCAACGAGAAATACTTCTACATCCCCTTTCGCAGCTATTTATTTCGAAAAAGTGGCAAAAGCTCAAGTGGATCATTGCAGGTTGGATCTCATGGCAGGTTAGGAGAGTAACCTAATAGTATAGTAGCTAGGAAATGATGAATGAGACTTTTAAAACACTGAATAATTCCATTTACTTTATAGCTGATCTGGTTAGCTGCCTATTCAGCTTTGACTCTTTCATTCTACAGTGCAAATGTGGAGTCAAGGCCTACTGCATTGATTGGGGCTGTTTTGATGTTAATTTATCTCATCGGATCTGTTGTAAACGAAGTATTTGAGGCATATACAATTGGATCTGCCTACATCTTTAGCCTCACTAACAAGCTTCAGCTCCTGCAAGACGCCTTAGGGGTCATCGCAATATACCCGGTGCTTGTGGGATATGAAAAGCCAGATACCTGGATGAAATATACTACTGCTGTACGCGCAATAACGAAGAATAATAATTCAGAATTAATTAAGGAAGCCTGCACTTAAGTTTTACTTGGTTATTTGTATTGTATGATTTCAGGTTGGAGTGCTGTTGGCCTACATAATGAGCATGAGGGACATAGGAAAACTTCACAGCAAAATTGGTCTCATCGTTGAAGTCTTGAAGCAGGTATATATGATTTTAACAGAGTAATTTCACGGCTTCCGGTACCGATTTACAATTCATAAATAACTTGATAGGTTCTCATCCAAATCGTAGAAGTTCTGCTTTGCTGTTCACCTCTTTGGATTGGATTCACTTTGGCTTTCATTATCATATTTTACGATGTAAGAAATGGTAGGATTACCTTTGTCATGCAAATCCTATAAATTAATTACAAAATATTACTTAAATTTCCAGGAGGCATCGTTGAATAGCCGATTCCCAGGACCAATCGTAAAAGTTCTTGTAATGATGACAGGAGAGTTTGAGTATAATGAAACATTCAAAGATGAAGATGGCGAAGCCGGATCGTCACCAGCCTCTAATTACATTAGGTTCATTAGGCTGATGTTCTTTTTAGCTTTTCTCATCTCCGTACCTGTTGGGTTTTTCAACCTTCTCACAGGCTTTGCGTTGGATAAAGTCATGGTGAGACAGACGTTAATATTGACATATGCACGGATTTATAAAGTAGAATCATTCGAGGAAGAATATACATGCATCCTGACCTAGTGACTTTTTTGTAGGAACTCAGAGAACGTGCTAAAGTTGCTCGAATCGCAAAACAACTTGAGCACATTTATTTCATCGAGTCAATAATTCTCAGTTTCCGTCCACTTCGAAAACTTCTTTCGCATAATGCCGTAGTTGCTTTAGTTCGACGCTTTAACATCACTTCGGCTTGGTAAGCAATGAAGATATGAGGATTTGAGGATACAACTGAGCTTATATACCATATCATTTACTGATTGTATGTGTATTCTAGGATTGATGGTGAACTGAAGTTTGAAGTGTTTCTAAAAGAAAAGATTCGGCAATCTGAAACCAAAATCAGGCAAGGAGGGATCCGAAAAAGCAGGTTTGGTCTGCACATTATGCAAGAACCTGGCCTATCTACAGAGGTCCGAGAAGCCATCTACGCTCTCGCATCCCCTCCTGCAGATCTCCCTTCTAGTAATTAAATTACCATTAAATATAAAAATACCAGAATGCTCTGCCATTGCAACTCATATTTTGTTACTACAAGCGTGATCTAATAAAAATGGCAAACTAATCTGGATATTTAGTATTTCCCTAGTATTAAAATTAAGTATATATAATGCTTACTTTCTTTCTCTTCTGAACCATTTTAAACTACAGTCAACAGTCCCAATATCTCATAACTTGTAATGTAATAAAATAATCCTATTTTGTAAAAATCTACATATGTAACTCCTTTAAATAAACTATTTACTTTAAATTGAACATCAATTGTCCTATTTCAAAATCCTTAATATTTTTATTTTCTCACTCAGATGTAATCCAGAAATATATCCCTGCAAAAGATAATAGCTAACTAGACATAGAAGGGTAAAATGCTGAACGCATTACCATGCTTTTGACACTATTAAACAAACACACTTTACTTCATGAATGACACACATTTAATATTATTAGAAAGTCAACTATATACTTAAGATATGTACCGAAAATGCATGCTAAATTGTCACGAAGACTCCTTTGGAAAAGCATACATCTATACTATACACTTATGTGTGTTAAATTTCCTGGATTTTATGAGTCATGCTTTCAACAAGAAGTCAGTCACGTACAAATGTCTATTTACTAACATAGACCGGTACAAAAAGGTCTAGAAGAAGTATAAGCAATTTCATGAATGACCGTTGTTTCTATTTTTAATTAATGCTTGGGGTACATTTCTGTTGACAAATCTATAAATTAAATCAATGGTTTCCGTGTGTGATCCTCATGTAAACCTTCTATTTTTACACTTCTTTCCAGCTAATTCGAAACCTTTCGTTCTTTAAGTTGTCGCCCAGCGAGGTTTAAAGCAAGTAAGTAAAGTTCATGAATTCAGTTCACTCCTGGGTACGAGTCCTCAACAAAACTCAGCCTCCTTCTAGTGGCTGTTTGAGCTAAAAACCGGTGGGATACGAAAGCCATAAAATATAGTAATATTCTTTGACACTTGATAATATTTTCTATGCAATAAAATCGAAATTTCTTTATGCATTATGCAGAGGAATTTCACTCATTAGAATTTAATAGTGATAATAGTTTCATCCCATAGTGTCCCATTTTGAATGAAATGTCAATTTATGAAATATAAAATCTACAAATGTTTACGGAGAAAGCTACACATGCATAAAATAATAAATATCCTTTATAACATTTCATACAAGCCGTTACCCACTGAAAATAGTGATAGGCCGTTACCCACTGAAAATAGTGATAGCTACTTAATTCCCTTGCATGAAAAAGACAATGATATTCCCAATCACAATTACAGAAAAGTCAGTAGAATGAACAACATTTTTGGACTTGAAGATGGGCGATGGTTTAAAATCATTAATAGTGGAAGTGGAGGACAGAAACTGGTAATTAGTAATTAGACTGAAAATGACCTTTTCTGTATTTAATTGAAAAATATAGTTAGATCGGATGTAATATAGTAATAAATGGTTTCATAGGTTATCACTTTGAGAGGTAAGAAATTGTGCTGCCTGCCTGAAGATCCGCAAATGAAAGAGTTCCAAATATTCAGAAGTATTTTACAAGGTACGCAATAATCGAACGTTAACTTAGCAGAAAGAATAAATGATGACAATAAAATATACATGGCTTTCCGCTATTAAGGCTATTACTTTCCAGGAGGACCCCTATACATTTATTTAATTAATATTTATTTTGGTGAACTGTAGAGAACGGTACGTTCCTGATAGCTTCAAAATACCAATTATCACCTGAAAAACTTCAAGTATGGGACTTCCTACCCCATAACCGCTTTTTAATTCAGAAGGTATGAATAAATTTATGTTTTGTCTTAAGTCAAAGGTTAAAGGTCTCTTATAAATGCAGTTCTATTATGTTATTTTAGAACAAGTCTAAACGAGGGTTAAATAACAAACAAATGTGGGTTTCCGAACCTTGTTTAGGTGCGGATACTTTACACTTCCTGCTATCCGCCCCAGAGAAGACGAAATGCCTAAAAAGCAACGGGTTAGGCATGAATTACACAAAAATATGGATTAAATGATGAGCTCCGTGTCATTTTAAAATTCTATTGTGTAATGTAGAGAAGGCCAACAAATTGAAGTGGTGGAGAAAGCTTATGATGACCCTTACTGTCGTTGGACATTGGAAAAAATGGGACCAGTACTTTGATAAGAAAAATCATCAAAATCTTCCCTACGTCCCATCGTGCTATACTTTACTTAATGATAATATTAAATATAAATAGTATCGGATATGACACAAATTTCATGTAATTTGATAAATAGACTGCTAATCATAGCCTTCTTGCCTTGTTAAGAGAGTTTATAAATAAGTTTTTGATATCTACAAATAATCCAGGAATTCACTGCCATTCTGCCGATCTTTTATCTAGTGATCTTCAATTCAATCTTATCACTTTTATACTTATGTTCTGCCCTACGCTACGTTACCTAGCTAAACTGTATCCGCTCTCTTTGGTTTAACAACCTATTTTTGCACTCAAAGTACCTTATGGAAGACCATGATTACATAGACCGTCTTGTAGAATTTATACTTTCTAAATACCAATTCTATCATTTATAATTTAAAATCCATGATCATTGATCATGCAATTTATGTAAAACTTGGAAGACTTTTCAGATCTTAATACCAACTAAAAGTACATTTATAAAATAATATAATAAAATGAATGAATAAAATGAGGACGCCAAATAGCTCAATTCTAGTAAATGTCATCCCTAAAACCTCCTTGTATTTCATACGCAATAAATAAAGACGCAGCTGGCAGCTCTCTAATGCTCAGCATGAATCCCTTTAAATCTTAAACTTACGAAACTCAGGAATTTAAGTAATTCCAAGTTTGTAATTACGAAATGCAGTCATTGTCATTGTAGTTTAGGTCATCTTGAGGAAATTTACTAAGGTCTTCTTGAGGAAATTACAAAAAGTAAGTACGAAGAAACAAGGAAAAACGTTTCTACAAACTACCAGAAAGAAATCCGTATTTTTATAAAAATTACTCGGTTTTTTGGGACCTCTTTTGCACACGGATTGATACAAAAAGCTACTTTTTATTACGTAAGTCAATGAAATAAAAAGTATTTTCAGTTTAGTTTTAGGCACCGAACTAAAAACACCAAACGAACAAAACCTGTGGACAGCCAAGTGATAATTATATATTCATTATCTTTTTTTTAAGGAGAAAGTAAATTAAAGAGTAAGAAATAATTAAAATTAAAATATCGTAAAAAGTTAGAATTTCGACAATTAGACAGACTTCGTTCGAGTGTCGGGGTCGGAGAGCGAAGAGCGTGGATCGTGGAAACACCGCCTTTGCAGCAAAGGAGCTTGCATTCTCCCTCGTGCGAAGACTAAGTAAGAAAGGCCTTTTATGTAGCATTTTGCAGACTTTTGAGTACTTTTGTGATATTTTGTAGTTTTCTATACTCTTTTATCTGCTTATTTTAGGTTTTAAAAAACTACTATAACTTCTATTATTGCAGCAGGAGATATCTACCGTGAAGTCAGCAATGGCTTCTCAAAGAGCTAGGGCGAGCGGCTCTCGAGAGCGTTCTCGTTCTGCTACCCCAGATGAAGGATATTTCGACAGGCCGAATCAGGGTAGTCCACCCCCCTTTGTGATCATGCCCCCCACCGGATGGGCTTATGAACCTTTGCCGCATTACTCGACCAGAAACCAACCTAAGCGATGTAATCATGAGCCATGGGAGATTTGCCAAGAGCCTTGTGTGAAATGCAGACGGTTTTGCCATTGCGAGTGGAAGCATTCACATCCGGATGTCCTTGTACGGTCCTTGGACGGGGAAACGGTTCGTCTTTGTTCTGCCATGGTCAAAGCGTCCATCTTCCTCCGCTGGAAGGTCATTATGGCCAGGAAGGAAGAAGAACGGAAACGGAGGTTGGAACTGGAAGAAGAGGAATGCAAAATCGTTAAGGAATTGAAGAAATGCTCAGTCTCGGATGTACCTCTGATAACTATTGAAAGTGATGATGAGGATGAGGATTGTTTTGAGAAGGAGCAGAGTCCGATGTCCATTATCGAAATCAGTGACGAT
Source organism: Hydroisotoma schaefferi (assembly GCA_034682405.1). Classification (NCBI taxonomy): domain Eukaryota; kingdom Metazoa; phylum Arthropoda; class Collembola; order Entomobryomorpha; family Isotomidae; genus Hydroisotoma; species Hydroisotoma schaefferi. The sequence continues at coordinate 1,542 of JAQFZX010000641.1, read as the reverse complement.
GAGGATCAAATGGAAATTGTGGAAATTAGCGACGATGATGATGAGAAGGACTGTGCTTCAGGAACGGACGTTTTGGATCTCATTAACTTGACACCGACTGAAGTTGTGGATTTGAGGAAGGGAAATGAGATTACTTTGAGTATAGTGGCGGATATACTGTTGAAGATTGAGGAATTTTGCGTTTTGCATCAGGATGAGGTACGTCTAGTTTATATGGAGTGAGGAAAGAATTTCTAATTACTATTTAATGCAGCGGACAACATTTTGATATTTATGTGAAGGTGGAGACTGCCGTTAATAAGCAGGTCCGAGAGGAACGGTTTTTTTCAGTGAGTTTCTTTCCAAAACCCCGGAAGACAAAGTTGAACCCGTTTGGCTTTCAGGAATGGGAGGAAGAGTTCTTTCACGTTGAATCTTCTACATTTCTGGAAATTGTTAAGGTATAAAGAGTTTCCGTCTCAGTAATCATAATCGTGCTGACACCTTAATTTTTTCGCATACTATATTTCACAACCTTTGCTATTAACATTCATCTTTTAGGCAAAAAGCGAGCTGTACATTTGGGATTTGCACTATGCTGTTGAGAAATGGTTTAAGCTCTTCAGGGGTGTCCCCGCCGTGGATTTTTGTGGAGATTCTCACCGTGTTGAGGAAGATAAGATGAATGATCCTGAATATGAGGAGTATTTAAAGGCCAATCCTGTACTTAAAAATTCTAGACGTCAAGTGAAACCAGGTCGACGAAATTTGTGTCGGTATTATTTGAAAACGACCGATTACAAGTTTCCCCGTGGATATTCCTGGAAACGAGCAAAACGTGTCTGAATTTATTTACGTTTATCTGCAGCCTGGAGCCTGGAACAGTCGATGATGATGGATGATTACACTTTACTTTTTTTTGCAGTTATGTTGTGATATGAATTAATTCTAAATGATTTTATCGATGTTGACGATTATGTTAGAATGGATTTATTACAGTTTTATGAAAATACAATGATTTTTCTCCTTGGTGTAAAATCTTTCAAGTGTACATAATGTTTTTAAGTATTCAGTACAAATTAAATCTCAACTTCAAGTATTTAGTATTATCATTTAAGTTTTAATTCTACGTATTCTTCCGACCTTAATTCTGAGAAAAGATGGAGCCCGTTTCATTTTAAAATCATACGTTTGCCTAAAAATATTATGCAGGAAAGACAGAAATGCTACTAATGTTAGATGAGAATAATATTGTAATGTCACAAATTGTGTTATGGTATATGAATTTATAACCATTAACCAATGCTTTTTAGAATGGCGTAGTAAATTCCTTTTAGAGATGACCTTTACATATTGATAAGCTCGTTCCAAAATTACGACCTAGCTAATAATAACAATATTTTTGACGGTTGTTCCCTTTGATCTACAAGGCAAAATGAAATTACAGCGAACTGACAACTGAGAGCCTCTATTAAATTATAAAGAATAAAAATAGCACAAAAGAATGGCAAACCCTGAATTCCGACAAATACCTTAATCTTACTTAGTGTTGGAATTATCAGT
>JAQFZX010000640.1:0-49999 GCA_034682405.1 Hydroisotoma schaefferi | reverse complement strand
TGACTTTGTTGTAGCTCAATCCGCAGGTTTCCACGGGGGAGCAAGTAGAGCGCATGGAGCTGCTATAAACGCTGCCCTTGCTAATGCTGCAGCAAACGCGAACGGATACAATGCTGCATCTGCTTCTAGATTTGGACAAAACGCTGCCGCTACGAACGCTTTGGCCTCTTCAAGCGGATCTGGTTAGCATTTAGTGTTTTGTTTTTTTTGATATGACTGTCGCAGCATAACTCATAACGTATGACTTTGTTGTGGCTCAATCAGCGGGTTTCCACGGGGGTGCGAGTAGTGCGCTTGGAGCTGCTGGGAACGCTGCCCAAGCTAATGCTGCATCTGCTTCTAGTTTTGGACAAAACGCAGCCGCTTCAAACACTATGGCAGCTCAGGGTCAAAGTGTATCAGGAATGTCTTCCCGAAGTAAAAGTGCATCCGGAATGTCAGCGGAAAGTCAAATAGCATCCGGAATGTCTGCTCAAAGTCAAAGTGCATCAGGAATGTCAGCGCGAAGTCAAAGTGCATCAGGAATGTCTGCCCAAAGTCAAAGTGCTTCAGGAATGTCAGCACAAAGTCAAAGTGCGTCAGGAATGTCAGCTCGAAGTCAAAGTGCTTCAGGAATGTCAGCCCAAAGTCAAAGTGCATCAGGAATGTCAGCGCAAAGTCAAAGGTCATTAGGAATGTCTGCTCAAAGTCAGAGTGCATCAGGAATGTCAGCGCAAAGTCAAAGTGCATCAGGAATGTCAGCACAAAGTCAAAGTGCATCAGGAATGTCTGCCCGAAGTCAAAGTGCATCAGAAATGTCAGCCCAAAGTCAAAGTGCATCAGGAATGTCAGCCCAAAGTCAAAGTGCTTCAGGAATGTCGGCCCAAAGTCAAAGCGCATCAGGAATAACAACGCAAAGTCAAAGTGCATCAGGAATGTCGGCCCAAAGTCAAAGTGCATCAGGAATGTCTGCCCAAAGTCAAAGTGCTTCAGGAATGTCGGTCCAAAGTCAAAGTGCATCAGGAATGTCAGCCCAAAGTCAAAGTGCATCAGGTTTGTCAGCCGAAAGTCAAAGTGCGTCAGGAATGTCAGCCCAAAGTGTGTCCGAGGCGAATAAGGCTTCTTCACTGGGTAAGTTGATCACACTTTCACTATACTTTACATGGACCGTTGGTTTGTTGTGAACTATCTGGTTTTTAATTTTAGCATCAAGTTCGGGTTCATCAAGTGGCAGTAGTAATTCAGCATTTCAATCTCAGCAGAGTTCTGGCTCAAGTAGTGACTCCAGTTCATTGTCATCCTCCTCCTCTGTTTCGGAATCTTTATCTAGCAGCTCATCCATAGAAGAAGAGACTGTCACCACATCATCATACTTCACGACTGTTGAAACCTTCGTTGAAACGGTTTCTTTTGATACATCATCAAGTTCCACTAACTTCGTCGCAGTTGCGGCTGATTTTAGACAAGACACTGCGTTAGATCAGTATCAGCCAGCTCTTGGGTCTTTTAATAATGGCCCACTTTTTATGATTGGCGAGACGGTGGGAAAGGAACTCTTCTTGCAATATTTACCTCCGAGAGGCTGTAGTCAAGAAGGATGCTTCGCTGTGGACGACGCCTCAATGTACTATGAATGTGTACCGTACCCCAATGCAGGGTTCAAACCGATATTACGGCGCTGTGTACAGAGTTACGTCTTTGATAGTATTTCTGGCTTATGCGTATTTGCGGGGGCCGTAGACATGCTACGAAATGATCTTGGCTTTCGACTTGGTCCCGGATCGTCTTCGCCTACCACATCTCCCGGCCAAATAGCCTTGGTTGACCTTACAGATTTATCAAAACTTCAACCTGTATGCAAAAGTGCCGGCTCTAACCAATTCACCGATGATGACCGTTTTTTCATCGACTGTCCAGCGGCAGGGGGTTTGGGTTAGCTTTTTAATGCATTGACAGGTAAATTATACGGAGTTAATAGCCGCTTATGTGGACAAACTTGATTATTTTAGGACGGCTTCAACGGTGTCCTTACGGATACTACTTCTCATCTGGGTCAAGTCAATGTGTATTAGGTCACGAGATAGCAAGACAAAGAGATTCATATCCAGTAAATCCAACCAAAGGAGTGAAGGTGGCAACTGGTTCCCCCATGTTCATTGTTCCTGGATGCATAAGCAAAGGGGTATTCGAGTATCCAGACTACCGGTACTACTTTTCATGTGAGCCCTTAGAGGATTCTCCATTGTTCTTTAATCAAATTATCTGGGAGTGTCCGGCCGGTCGTTTTTACAATGCAATCTACGGGGCCTGTACGAAACCATCTGCATTTTTTGGCCACCAGGTAACGGAGGAGCTTTTTTTCATTATTAAGTAAATCAATTTTTCTGAATTTTAATATCGTCCAAAGTAAAGTGACCTAACCAGTTTAATACTACTATAATTTACAGCATGCCTACCCATGGAACGGGGTAAGGACGCATTGGACCATATCTCGAAATATGGACCCTAGATCAGGAGTCAGTGTTTCAGTCTCTTCTGTACCTTTCCACGTCCCTACATCTACTGATCTGGAGGGAAAACAACCTGCGATTGACATTAGATACTATTACATTGCTTCGAGACAACCAAACGGTCTTCCAAAGATTCGACTATTTATCTGTCACTCGGGCTTCTATTTCAGTCCTAAGTATGGATCATGTGTCCCCATTTTCCTGCATGAGTACATTTTAGCTGGTTCCAGCTATAAGCTTGGTATCAATCTCGCTGGACAGGCAAACATTATTCTTAATGGAGTATCTTCAATTACTGGAAATGGCTTTGGCTTAAATGCTAACAAACTTGCCAAATTAAGCATTGGAAACCCACGGATTGCTCTAGAGCCAAGTATTGTATTTGGAACGGCCGTACCCACCAACCGTTCTTTATTTGAGTTAGCCCCATGTTCCGAAGCTGGGTACTTCTCAACCCCCGACTACAGATATTATTACACATGCTTGACTAAAACTCCCTTGGGTACTGACAAAGCGGACAATTCCTTGGAGAATTCAGCTGAAGATCCTGGATCTGCTAATAAATTGACTATTGACGACAACGATGATGATGACTACGTTCAAACCGTACATGAATGCGCCCCTGGATTATACTATAGTGAACGTTTTGGGTTCTGCGTAGCTCCTTACGTCCACCATTTTGCTGGTTCAGGTCATCATGAAAGATATTTGTGGAACGGTCATCGTCTGCTGCAAGGAAAGGAGGACTTGACTCGAAGTGGGCAAGAATGGGACGAAGAGGCCTTACCATGGAGCCTAGCACCGTGCCAAAAAGACGGGAAAATAGGCATTCGCGATCCTAGATACTATGTTTCCTGCTCAAATGGTGGCCGTCAAGTCTTCATTTGTCCTACCAATTCATATTTCAATCCCAAAACCGGAAGTTGCAATGCTATTACCCAATGTAATTGTTGGTATCAAGTAGGATACTTTTCTGATCCGTACCCAAGCACTGGACTCGGAGGTATGGACATACAGATTCACTTAGATAGAGCGTACGTAACACTTATTCGACGATCCCTCGATGACATCGTAAAACGAACCGTTTTGATGGGCCGAGGTAGTGGGAAGGATACTACTTTCGTTAAGAGGCTGATATGCTTTTGGCGAGAGATGGAAAAAATTCGAACTCTAAGATATCCTAACACCCATCCGCATCCGCAGATTACACAGTCTCACTAGTAGGAACCGGGAACCGGGTACGGTTCATCTAGGAATCAGAATATCCGAGCCTAGTGATTTCCTCCGTTTTAGAAAGCGTCTTTTCCAATATTTTGAGACCAAATTATGGCCAATAACGCATAAATATATTTACCGATTAAAACAACACATTTGCCTACATCCCATGGTCTAACATTGGCCTGTAATTCTATACTTTTAAAAATTTTGAATGAATGAGTGAAGAAATAAATAAAAGTACGTACCTTCAAAGTATACAGCTATTGTTATGTCAAATCAATCCACAGAACATAGTTTTTCATAAATACTGAAACCGTTACTTTATCTCATTTTTTGCTAGATAATCACCACGTAAAAAGTCTATAAAGTAGCTCATTTACAGCAAGATGAGCTGTCAAAGTTATTTAAAAAATTGAAATAACCTAATGAGAATTGAGAATCAATCAAATCCAACTTTTTCTCAGTTACATTAATAATAATGTCATTCAAAAGGTCAAAAAAGCCGACCCATCATATGAATAAAATGAAATAGAGGTTTTTACATAAAAATTACTACCAGCTTTGCCATCTCCTTCCTTCCACTCATTAAATCCCAAATTCATAAAACATTTAAAAAAATTAAATTCCAAATCCATCTCAATTTCCGTCAAAATTAAAAATCCAGCCTGCAATCTGCATTCTTCTCTTCATAAAAAAACGTTATCTCTCGTGGCTTCTATTCCAAGCCACGTGTCCACCAACCCTCCTCCCTTCTCGTTAAGCGTCACCCTTTCTCTCTAAAGAACCCTCCATCCTTTACATTTCCACTTTCGGATTTCCGAAAAAAAACCCAGCAAAATATTGAAAATACTTCATTTAATAATTTCCTAATTTTTAAATATATTTATAGTAAAAACGTCATAATTCCGTGTTCCGGACGGGAGTAGTTTATGGATGATCCTGGAGTTGTTTTTTAATAATCCAAAGTCCATTCCGATTCCCAAATTGAAGCATTATTCATTCCAGTTTCATCCTAAACTGAATCCATTTTTTCTATCCGCGTCCTTTCGAAACAGTTATTTGTGCCACAGAAGAACCAACACACATCTGCTGTTCCAATTTCTTGGAAATCGTCGGATGGAGATTATATTATTATTTTTATTATGGTACAAAAACCCCCTTTGTTTCCTTTTTTTATTTATATCAAATATCAGCCTGTTTTGTGAAATATCGTCATGTCGTCGTCAAGTTTTGAGGCTGACCGTTCATCAACTCACATTAAATCTGTTACTGGAGTCCATCTTCCGAGATTCATTTTGGAACCCCAATCCCTCTCGTCAAAGAAGGTTAGTTTATTTAGTTTAATTACCGTAATTCCCTGTCTATTGGCCGTACTCGTTAATTAAGCCGCAGGATATCCTTTACATGTTAACAGAGGGGGGTATCTCCCTTGTTAAATGTGCTTCAAGTAAAACACCTTTTTTTTCTACATAAACCGCGGCTTATGGTCAGGGAATTGCGTAATTGTAATTATTATTATTATGATGAAAATCCTGGCCAGAGTTCTGATGAATCGGGATGCACAACTCAATTTATATAATCTGAATTATTTTGATCTTTAACGTAGAAAGTAGGTTGATAAGTTTTTGGCGTTAAAATTGTTTTTTTTTACATTTTTAGGATCGAGAGAAGCGGAATTTAAGGTATATTCCACCAGCTCCTCGTCCACATCAAGTTCGATCAGCTCCGTCGCAAACTAGGCTTATCCATTCACGGTTCGAGATTGGATCAAATGATTTAAACAGCTCGTTTCATCTTATGATGGGAGGGGAATCTAATGGAATTCCAAGTAGTTTGTTCCGGAAAAATTTCGAGATCCAGGAGAGGTTAGGGTTCGGGTCTTTTGGGGATGTCTTTCGAGTTAAAAGCAAAATTAACCTTCAGGAGTATGCTGTCAAAAAATCTAGAAGAATGTATACAGGAGAGGCTGATCGGTGAGTTTTTGATGTTCAAAATTATGATTGTTTGTTTACTAAGGTTTTTATAAGGATGAAAATCTTGGCCAGAGTTCTGAAGTAATCAGGATGCACAACTCATTTTAAGAATCTGAATAGTCTTCCGGTGCATTTGAATATTTATTTATTTCATTATCAAAATGGGGAGAGTAACGGATCACATTGTATCTTTTTAGGGCAAGGCAGCTAAGGGAAGTTCTACGAATGACCTCAATTCCAACAAATGCTCACCTTGTTGAACTTGAAACTGCATGGGAAGAGGATGGGCATTTGTTTTTTCAGATGGAACTTTGCTTAAAATCATTAAATCAGGATATTGAAGAAGGACATTCCTTAAGTGAAAATGAGGTTTGTTGACTAGTACTAAATGTTTACTTATGAATGATGTCTTTAAAATGTATGCTCATTTCATCGTAGGTTTGGGATGTGTTAGTGGATATGTTATTCGCTCTCCAGCACTTACACAAAAATCTTCTAGTCCACATGGATGTTAAGCCGGATAATGTATTTCTAACTATTGATACTCCAACTCGATACAAATTGGGTGACTTTGGCATCATAGTTTGTCTGAAGGAAAAAGTATGTTTACAATTCTGTATAAATATTAAAATATTTGTTGCACAAACTGGCTCATAAACTGACTAACTGGAAATTTCCAGAGAGACGTTTCAGAATTTAATGAAGGTGATTCGAGATACCTCGCTCCCGAAGTGATGCAGGGTGTCGTATCTACCAAAGCCGATGTATTCAGTCTTGGATTAACTATTTTAGAAATCGCTTGCCAAGTAGATCTACCAAAGGGCGGTACTTTGTGGCATCAACTTCGAAACGGCGAGTTGCCTGAACCCAGCAACGAAAGTAAGTATTCTAAATGTGAGTGGTTTTATGTAGTGATTCTGAGTAAGATTGGTTTTACGTATTTAACCAGTGATGAAGGTTAATAAAAAGGATTTTACTTTTCGGTTTAGCGGTTCCCCAGTCATTGGAGAAAGTGATTAGGGAAATGTTGACTCCGGATCCCCTTAGAAGGCCAGATGTCGATGAATTAATGTCAATGCCGGACGTTGCTGAACATATAAAAAGACGGAAGCGATTATTTAGAGTGGCGTGGTTCAAGCGGCATTTGAGAATATTTTCGAGGTTTTGGAACAGTATTATTAGCTTTTTCACGTCGTTATTCGTCTTAAAGTCGCAAGCAGCCACACCCACCAATGATGATGATTCTCGAAGGACCCCTGAGCCTTGTCCACCGAACATAGATATTCCCAGTATCGTTTTAAACGACCACTCTTTTTCTGACGGTGAGTAATGGGGTTTGTCGTAATTTATTTCATCCTTCATTGTCTTGTTAACTCTCCCGTTGCCTGTGATGGACGTCAAGTCTCAAAAGAATCCCAAACTTATACAAGAAATTCGACTAATCCAGTCCGAACTTTTTTTAGATGAGGATATGCATCACGGCCCAAGTCGTAGTGCAACCCCAGTCTACGCGTCTACTCCTGTTACTCAGTCCAAGATAAAATCCAGCAGGTATGTTATGTTTTTTAATTCTTATACGTATGGATCCGTGTACATTTCGTGCTAACTATGTAATTTAGTTCTGCATTTAAGTGCTAACTTTATTATTTAATGTCTAAAATTCATTGAATAGCCGATTGAGAAGTAGTAATCGTCGTTCTCGTGTTGCACCGGATGGAGAAGTCCGAGCCGTCGGAAGCCCTACATCTAGAAACCTGTTGAAGGAATTTGAAGCCGTGTCCGATTAATTTGAAATGAAAAGGTGCAACTGCAACAGCAACATCAAAAATAGCAGGGTGATAATTAGATTAATTGAATAATGATTAGAATCGATTAACTATTTTTACCAGTGCGTCGCTATCTTAAGCAGGTTATGCTTATAGCTTTTGTATTACTTATCCTGTTATCAATAGTTGTTTAATAATTAGCAAATCCTACACTGACATAGCCCAAGAAATTCAGGTCATTTTAATGCGCATATCGGTTTTATTTGGAAGACTCAGATCGTTCTTTTAATATGTATGTTTAATTTTCTGAGGTCGGCTACAGTCTTAATTGTTTCTTATATTTTATCAAGCTTATTTTCACGGTCGGTGCCATGAAATGAAAGTTATGCATCTGTTGGTCTCCATATAATTACGCTTGATTTTTACTTAACTACCTGAAGTATCGTTCAGATGCCAAAAAGTAGAGTCTCATATTTTAAAATACAAACGAATTTAGTAACAAGTACAACAAACCAATACGCTTATATTTGGCTCAAAAAGACGTGTCTTAGGTTTAGTTGCTCAGACTAGGATGGATTTCACTGAGGCGAGCTCCCATATAAAAGTTAAAATGGTTAAGTACTAATTTTAATTATTATGTTTTAAAAAGGATTCAAATGCACATTCTTTGGAATTGTATTATATTTATCTACATTACTCCAGAAATTCGGCGTGCGTTGAAATGTCTTCAAAATGCATGTTGAGACATTTTATAATGAATCACCTCACGCACAGCGAAGTTCTATAGTTAACCGTAATAGCCTTCATGATATGTTAACATTCCCGATCTTTCTGCGTGTGAGTTTTAAGAACCAAATGATTTGAGAAAAAGTCTTTGTTTCCTAAATCAAACAAATTCTTGTTACCTGACTAGATGGCAATAAAAATAATTTCCTTCATTGAGACAATTAAGTTAAAGTCAATTTAGATTTAGGACCTCTTCAGATTATATAAGTTTTTCAATATATTAGAACAGAGTTACGTTTGTTAAGATATCTATCATTAGTTTTGAAATCGAGTCGAATGACGTACTAATGTATATTTTTGTAAGTTTTTAGTTATCGTATCGATCGATAGTTTCATGTATATTACTCATGTGCAAAACTTCCTGATATAGTAAGTCGCTATTCGTGTGTGTGTAGAGTATATAATTATGAATTTACTACTGGTGTAACAATGAATAAAGCATTAATTGATCGCCTTCTCAAATAAATTACCTTTTATTTGGGAGCTTTATTGCACCCTTCATTAATCATTGTTCAAATAAGCGCTTGAGGAATGAGAAATGGGAATGATGATTTCCAAGGTCTTCGAAAGTTTCTATTGAAGGTCGTTGTAAATTCGTATGGCCCTATTTCAGTAGTTTTGTAAAAGCTCAGTTCAGATTATGGTTAACAGATCAAGTAAATAAATAAGCCGAGCGTGATCTCTTTAAAATGATGTCCAGGAAAGAATCACCCGAGTAAATACATCTTTATCTTCTCTCGCATATGTATGTACTCATCTACCATTTAGAACATAGAAACCTACATCAAATCAACCCAGAAAGCGACTATAAATAATCTTAAAAACTTTCACTACAAGTTAAAAGCCTAACTTCGCATCCAACCATAACCAACCCCACCCAAAATTGTCTAAAATATGATCATGTCTTCTCTAAATATTTAGATGTAACGAAATGAAGTAAAAATACCTTCACTTTAGGATTTAAAATAGGTAAATATATATATGGCTCTCTCACAACTCAAACTGTAATTTACTTCACTTTACAGGTAGAGTTTACAACACCAAAAGCCACGAAAGGATAGCAAATAGCAGCATCTTTATTAAAAATAGTCAAGGGGAAGAAAGAAGCACCTCACTATTTCACCCTTTTTATATGTATTTTACAAAAATACACGTAATTCCTCTCTCTCTCTCTCATGGATTTGTTGTTTTTCCACTCAAATATGGAATATTAGACAGACAGACAGACAGACAGAAATTGAAGGGAAGCCTCTACTCCCTCGCTCTGTGGGAGCGAATGAATCCTCATTCCGAAATAACCTACGTGTACCGTTCGTTGGCAATCCACTTGTATTTTTTTTATAGCAAGAAAAGCTGTTTATACTGCAGAGAAGAGCAGAGGGACTGAACTGAGAAACCACGAACGAGCTGTCACTTTTTGGTCAGCCACCACCAGAGTTTAATATCACTTTCTCAGTAGATTTTTTGGAAACATATTGCAACGGATAAGACAGAAATCAGATAAGGTTCCCTACCGGTTTTTAAAGATATCGAAACGTAATCATGGCTGTAAAGGCTCGAAGAGGGACGGGGAAAAATCCACCTATTTTGAGCCATGAATTTATCATCCAAAATCACGCCGACATTGTTGCTTGTCTTGCGATGGTGTTTGTTCTTGGTTTGATATTTCAGGTCAGTTGGTTCTTTAACTGGTTTATACATTTTCAAGTACCGTATTTCCTGAAAAAATGCCCCCCCCCCGTATAATGCCCCACTACCTTTCCATGTTAAAATTAGGAATTTGCCCTATCTGGCCCATGTTAATTGAATTTTTAATTTTTCCTTCGAATTAATAATATGTAATAAGTGATGTCAGTTTTAGGTTGACATACGCTGTAAAAGGCTGGAAGGCTTTGGAATGGGTTTTGTCGAGGTGGATGCTTATTTATTAATTTATATTTATTTATTTTGGACTTAGGTGACCTCACCGATCGCATCGATGTTTATCGCGCTGCATCACAACACTACGAGAAATACAACTGTAATTCCACCCTTGCCGTTTACTGAAGAACCTTTGTACACGAGTGGATGGAAGGATTCTTGTGCCGTATTTTTCTACACGCTCATCGCCATCGTTATGCATGCCTTGATCCAGGAGTATATTTTGGACAGGGTCACCAAGAAACTGCATCTGAGCAAGATTCGACACTCCAAATTCAATGATGCTGGCCAACTCTTCGTATTCTCTCTTATCACTGCGCTTTGGGGAGCAAATATCATTCTCAAGTATGTTTAATTCGATTGGGGAGATGACGGAGATGTTTATGATTTAGTTTTGATGGATGGTCATTTAATTTTTATTTTGTGGCGTTGTAGGGAAAACTATCTGAGCCATGTGGCCCTTCTTTGGGATGGATTTCCTCATTTGGAGATGTCCTTCGTTCTAAAATTCTTTATGCTTATCCAACTGTCTTATTGGTTGCATTGGGTTCCTGAAATTTATTTCCTCAAAATGAAGAGAGACGAAATTCCTCAGAAGTTGACAACTTCGGCTGTATATACGGGTGTTATTGCTTTTGCGTATCTCACCAAGTGAGTTTAATTTTCATTTTTTATTATGGTTTCAAGCAAAGCAAGCTCTTAATTTTTGGTGTGTTTTTATCATCATTTCTCTGTCAGTCTGACCAGAATCAGCGTCGTCCTGCTTGTCCTACATTTCATCCCAGAGGTAGTTCTAAACTTGGCGAAGATGTTGGTATTTGCGGAAAAGGAGAAAGCTTCATCGTTGCTTTTCCTTGTTGGAAACTTTGTATTTATTGCGGCTCGTTTCCTCTCCGTCATATTTGCAGTTCTTACCTTCTGGTTTGGTTTAGAACCATTTGCGTCTCAGGCCCTGAGGTATTGACATTTGGTTTAGCATTCAAAATATTAATGAAAGTTTTCATTCGGAGTTTTTAAATGTATTCTGTATACGCTTTATAGAACCGTTGGGTTGGCCATTGTATGTGGACTGCAATCTTACCTACTATTCCAGTTCTGCATTTTCCAAGTTAAACGACTCAAGACTAAGTCTGCTCCAATAGTTGCTCCCAAATCGCCAAAGAAGGTTAAGAAGTCTGCGAAGGATGTATCTGACTTACCTGAAGTTGATCAAAACACAAGGAAGCAAGCTCTCAACAAGAAAATTAAGCAAAAATAACTCGACTAGAAAATTTAACTGGATTTTGTTATGGACTCATTATGAACTGAAGCACACCATTCTGCACAATGCACAAACCTTCCAAATGAATTATTCTTGGTCCTAATTAATAGATATATATTGATACTGATTGCTGATACCCATATTTATAGTGATTGGTGTGGTGGTAATTATCGATGCAGATAAATTCTATGAAACACAATTATTTTCCTGTTGTACGTAAGGCACTTAATTTGAATAGGATTTTGTTGTGTGTAGTTCAGTAACACTGGCAAGTGATTTATTTTTGTTTGTAAGTCCGCGATTACTGAGTTAGAAATTGGCTATTTTGAATAACTAATTGAATAGTAATGTTTTGATGATAAAAAGATTTGTAAAATTGTGCTTGACACTTTCACTGTTCCACTATATTTGCTTGTGATAGTTCTGAGAGAAAAAATGCATGTCTGTGCTTATTTTATGCTGAAATATTTTAATTCTCGTTGCAATTCCATATACTAAAATTACAATAAGCTAGATAGTCATAAAATCTACTGGTTTAATAGTTATAATGAGGTTGCAAGTATTCTTTCTTCATGATTCCAAACATTGACTGTGTTGTAATTGTAATCTTAAATACAAAATACTGGTATCAGTTAATTTGAAAAGATTTGTTCCGGGATGGTTTTTAAATTTGTATGCATGTATGAATAAATTGTATATCTTAATTACATTGTAAATCTAAGTTTGTATCCTAAGAAAGCATATTTTTGGATTTAAAAAAATAGCAGTCGAATTATCTATGTAGTAATCTCATTTTTACGGTATCTCGATTTTATTTGAAGTTACTGTTTAAAAGTGAACCTAACGAAACATATTTCATTGGGGTTTTTCGTTTGCCCAATACGACTTATGCACTTATGAATATGCCCTTTTAGTGAGAAAGATACGCTAATGAACCTAAATATAGGCTCATACAGTTGCATCTTATCCACGTTTTACACACAAAAAAGTTGTGCGATGTACGCATAATATTTGCGAAGCTAACTAAAGCACGCACGGTACATATACGCATGTAATATTGCATCAAATCGAAGAAGAAGCACCTTTTCGAAGTTTGAAGATGCTATTATATGAAAAGTTATAATCCCTCTTTATATCATATCCTCGTTAAACGTGTTTTCAATTTCCAATTTCCAATTACGAATTGAACGAAGAAACTTGGTACACCACACGTTCCTCGCAGTCCCATCGCCGTATGGTGATGCGCTTTTGCATGCATTACATAGGAACTGGTCAAAGCAAAACTAAATTAATGTGTGGCGTTACTTTCTCATTCATCAATATCATATCCCCATTTGCCTAAAATCCAACCCATGCAGCTAATGAACAGGCACGTCGATTAAGGCCATATGTAACTGGTTTTCATAAAAAGCAGTACAGCTACAGGTCGATATCAAACTACAGATTAGAGTACAGAGACAAGCGTTGACGGAAATAACCATACAATGTAGACGTTTGTTTGACTAAGATAATAACCATGTTAAAGGTTGCCTTACAGAAATATTTCTGCGTGCCCTAAAATATGTTAGTTGATAGCCCATAGCCCACATTTTAAAATTAGAATTGCTATAACTAAATAACGTGCTGGAGTGGGATTGGGATTATTTATAATGAAAATGAATGACAGTAGTTGACAAACTTAGTGTACTGGGTGAATGGTTTTAGGACAATTAATGATTCCAAATAATTTCAGGAGGATTTCAACATACAGTTTTGAACGTACTATTTCTGTACTTCTGGTTTTGACAGTACTGTACTAAACTGTATACATTGCAGTACTTACTGCAATGTATACAGTTTAGTTGGGTAGTTTAGTTGGTTGGATTGACATGCTTTTAAATAATTATATCCATTTAAGTTTTAAATTACTACAAAAGGCTTTAAAAAGTCCAAGTGTTAAAAGTATGGCCAGATACTTGAAACTTGACTTTTATCTTTATCTGCTTAATGAGATTTATTGCATGAAACATCCAAATCATTTTTTAAATTGAAACTTTTCATTCCGTATTAAGTGGGATGTGCAGTAGGAACTTTTGAGCTATTTAAAAAGACCTGTCGTAGAAATACGGGTGTGTGAATTTGCTATCCTTAGTTAGAACAGAAACAAGATTATTGTCGTAGAATTGTATTAGTAACTAATTAGGCTGGATTCATTCAATCATCCTGTTCTCCTGATCACTCACTACCTACTGAAACCGTTGGATCAGAAACGAATACATATTGTGTGCTTTTATACAACAAGCCATGCAGGCTAATAAAGGTACAGAGATGCTTTGAATCTTGAAGTTAAAAGTTTGCATACAAATATATTTGCTGTTATTTTTGGTTGAAGTTATACCTAACAAAGTGGGTAAAGATACGAGCATAATATGCACCTAAAGTAATCTTAAGTAACAAGTAGTAGAAAAATTATCATGACATTGATAAAAAAAAACCATAAATCTGCCAAAAGGTATACTGTAAACTGTAACATTCAACCTTTCGCCAAACATTGCTGAGATTAGCATATCTGATGTGATAATTTGGCAAATTGGTACCACTTATTAGTTTTCTTATATTTTATACTGATATTAAAAAAAATAAGTACATTGTGACGTGGATGTAACTTCCTGCTTGTAATAATTGCGTAATCCTCTCAGAAATAGTGGCTTGGATAACTTGTACACGTCTAGGAGATCCAGACCAAGAAGATCTTTGACTTCTGGTTTCGACTGGTAGAATTCCATTGCCATTGTTTACCATTGTTGCAATGAGATAGGTATTATAATTACAGATATTACATTTATTTCATAATATAACAGCAAAATGAAGGATAGCTGGATTTCCCTGGGGATCTAAAGGATTCTTCCTTTTTTATGGGTTCCTTCGGTTAACCTTCGCTGGTTGTTAGAGGCGCGTTGACGCATTCATGGTATTCCAATGCATTGGATTTCCCTCTAAATGTTTTAACGTTACGCTATATCTAGATTATGAACTTGATGCTATGAAGCACTCTCATTAAACTTCCAGTTTTGATCATTATTAACTGAAGAAACGAGTTGAACGGCAGTAAAATAGGAACGCCATACAATTATTAAGATTACAACGCAAGACAGTAGCCCACAGCAGACCGTTCTGTAAATCTTTCCAAAGAAAACTAACATCATTTTTGGGAATATATTGTTGCTCAGCTCTGATAAAACTTCAAAGTCTTGTTTCTTCATTTGTTTTACATAGTAAATAGTATCTATTTATAGTAGTCAATTGTATAAAAGTTATCAAAAGCAAACACCGTTTCTGGCACTTACCTGGAAATTTTACATACTGAATTGAACTGAAGTTGTGTTTTTGAAGTGGTCGTAAACATATCAAATGGATTACTCGTATCCATTTTCAAGCAATGCATCGAGCTTGTTATTCAATTCCAATCATAATTTGGTTGACAGAAGTTTGGAATTCGTCGGAGATAATTTTATCATAGTAACCTGTACAACTTTAGTTATGTCTTATGCCTCAATGTATCTTCCTGCCATTAAAATGGCATTTGGAACCGGTGATTGGACAGGTAAAGCTAGCTAAATTTGTTTTGCATGTTACGTTAGTAAAGTTTGCCCTGATTACGTTGGTAAACCGTGTAATGATAATTATCCCTGCTGTGGATGGATACTACAAAAATTATTCGCGATATATCTAGCGTGCACAACCCTTGCAATTGTATTTTATATTCGTACTTGGTGTCTTTTTAAATAAAGTTGGTTAGGAGTAGGAAAATAGCTAGGACTTATGAGCATCCAAATCCACTCAAAAAGTAGTTTAATCGAAAGATCGTAACAAGTTTTCTCATTTAAAAGCTTACCTCTCCTTATCTATGGGAAGGCAAGATCTTGGCTACTTATCTATTAATTGCCAATTTATCTTGAAAAAAGGTTCACAATTAAGGCTAAATGTTAGCAAAAATAATTTGAAACATTAAATAGGAATTAAAGGGATATCGAGTTACTAAATACTTCGCTCGTTTGTCTAGCGTTTATAATTTCGACTTGGTCGGTGACATTCCTCCTTACCATAGTCAATAATTTGAAAATGGTTACATCCAGAAATAAAATAAACCTTACCTTTTCCTGCATTATTCTTTCTCATTTAATGTGCGCCCTGATCAGTTCAAGTATACGCATAATTAATTATTAGAGGGAATAAATTAATTAAACCACTGGAATCATTTCTGAAAATATAATATTAGGCAAAACATGTATGCAAAAGCATCCATCCGAGAAGCGTCATATATTTAGCCAAGCTCCAAGCTTGGAATGAAATAAGCTCCAATATAAGCCGGGCAGTAGTCATCAATCGTTTACTTTTTTAATGGGAAAGCTGACTAGATTTTTTATATGAAAAGTTGAGAAAGTCTTTATAAAGTATTGCGTAACTTACTACACATCCCATTCCCATAAACAAACGTTAGAGCACAAGGAAAAACCCGCATGTTTTGTTTAGTTCAATTACCCGTCATAAAACCTTTTTTGTGTCTGAGAAATCCATTAAAAAATAAAAGAGATAACCATTGAAATGAGATGATTTTTCCCCAAAATTGAGCAACCAGAAGGTATTCCGGAAAAGATCTGATGCAGCCTGGAATTTCCTTTGCTTCTTTAGGACATTAATTAAAATGGATGAAGTCTGTTCATCTTTTTATCTGTGCATTATTATCGTAATTACCATTAGTCTACTTACTGTTTCCTCATATGCATAGAAAACTTTTAATAGGAAACTGGCGAAATGTAAAGTGTCATATATACCATTCTTTGCCATTTTGTGCTTCATTGATGGATGCAAGTTAAGTTTAAATTATGCAATCTTTTTTATTTCATTGTAAGAACATAACACATCTTTTTTATCAATGTACATCTAAAAAAAGCAGAACTATCAGATAAAGTTTTTAGTTCAACTCAACGTTTAGTTTTTTTACATTGCGAATCGCAATCTTCTACACATCTAAGAACCAGATTTTGTTGCTCATTTGCATCGAAACCAGTACTTGTAGTTTGCAAAAGTGTACTCCTACGTGCACACTGTACTGTACGTACAGCAGGTGTAACGCCACAACCCATTCTAATTTTCAACATAAAGTTTAACTAAAAGTTGCATTAAAAGTCATGAGTCCCATGATCTTGTGGACCTAAAAACTTATTGTTCATTGTGCAGAAGAAAATTGAACAAAAAGAACGCATCATAAGTTAGCAGCGTCGTTTTAATTCCTCCCTCGGAATAATTCCCCCGTCGGTTTAATTCCCCCCTACCTTTCCATGTTATAAGTCCTATCTTGTCCATGTTAATTGAATTTCTAATTTTCCCTTCCCAGTAATAAAGCCCCAGGGGAATTAAAACAGGAAATACGGTAGTATATGAATTCAAGATTTGCAGAATTTGGTAATGCAGAATGATGTTGTAAACTCAACCACGTTCAACACTGTGGTTCACTCATATAGTAATGCTAATTTTTGTAGGTTAACTGTGCTGTACTATATTAAATTATTCTGTAGATCGTAGTAAAGAGTCAGTAGCTATGTCTTTGCATGAGTATATCGTATGGAGGTTAGGTTGGCATGTGTGGTTGTGCAGTGGAAGTACCAGTGAGTAGTGAGTTGTTGAAATGTATTGCGTTATTTTGGCTTTGTTTTTTGGGTTGAGTTTGGCCCATTTTGTCTTTATTCCCTTCATAAGAGTAAAGAGGTAAATCAATAAATATGTTTCATTCAGTTATTTAGTGTTCACTTCTCGCCAAATTCTGAAAAAGCAAATGTACAATTCCCATGATCCTGTCAAAATCTATGCGGTTGGAAAGAAAGGATGTATAGTAAGAACAATGTTAGTAGTTGAGATGTGCCACACTATTTTTTTAATTTTTGATGAACAAAATTATACTTGTAGAGTTGAGCAATTCATGTTTTCAAAGAAAGAGAAGACAAATGGCCAAACCCAAACCCAATTATTACGCGAATGATTTTATGGTCTAGCTGATCTGACAGACATCTCATACATTTGTCTAACTCGCAGACTTGTAGTTTGATTTAAAAAATCACGATGGGTGTGCTATATGCATCTATGTTTGCTTAGATTGACTTTACTTTTATGCCGTTTATAGTATGTATACACATGTCTGACTCTTGATTTTCTACCCTTGAGGAATTATTGTTTGGAACAAAAAAATGGAAAGATTGGGCGAATTTTAATTTTTAACATGGAAAGGTAGGGGGAATTATTTCCGGAAATACAGTATACATTTACACTAAAAGAATCAATAAGAGTAGTAGTCCTACAAACTAACGTTGGAGGAACTTCCATGCAAGACGTTCTATCTATGACTCTAATGGCCATACTTATCAAGTGTACTACCAAAGCTATGTTACTTATAGTTATGCTTCTTTACATAGCTCAATCGAGCCTCAGTGCATGCAAACTCGTTCTTCGATAGCTGCCTTAGTTTTCCAACATTTCTTCTTTGGACGTGATTGTTTTTGAAAGCTTTAGCAGTTGTTATAAGGTCTTCTTGACAATAGGTTAAACATTAAAGTCCACTGAAAAGAACGCTATGCAGTTTTTAGACTGTGAGGTCAATTAAGAGGTTATGCTCAGGACTGGCATAAACCGAACTGGAAAAGTCTGTAGTTGCATGAAATAGACCGAAAATGGCAACGAGTACTCCGATTCGGGAGATGTATCCGGGAATTCACCCGGTAAGACAGGACAGCTCAGAATCAATAGAAAAACCAGAGGAAACATTATCACAACCTTCGCTAAGGCAGAATAAGAATGCCTTCAGAAACGATAACAATAATAATAGTAATACTTCTAGTGCCACTAGATTCATGGTCGAACCCAGTACAATAAATATTGAAAATAATCGGCTGCAATATTTCTCAGATTTGAAAACAAATTTACAAACGGACATGGAGACGATTAAAGAGCTCGTTCTAGCGATCATGTACACTATCTACGCTGTTTTTGCGAGCATGGTCATAAGTTGCATCCCAAGAAGATTTCGGTACAAAAATATCTCAGGACAAATTGTTCTAATTACCGGAGCTGGATCAGGAATTGGGAAACTGACGGCTAAGAAACTTGCCTTGAACCATGGAGCGGTTATCGTGGCTTGGGATATCAACAAGACCGGTGAGTTATCCGGATTTTATACCGTACTTTGTCTATAACCCGTTGTCATTTTCATCCAAACCACATTTTAGCTATAACCTTTCAGGATCGAGACAGGGTTTAACTTTATATTTTAAAATGCCTTTTTTTGGCAATATTGACCGAGAGCAGAAGTCATCACAAATTCAAAGTCCAGAATAATTCATTGTTGGTTTACGGTATAAGTTGTCAATAGTAAAGTGAGAATATTAGTGGGTGATTATTACGGTTATTATGATTATTTTGCATGCATGAAGTTCAACTTTCTTTAATGTGAGAATATCTCGCATGTTTTGCATCGATTATTTCGTTGAGAAGAGCGACAAACGCTTTGGTTTAAAATGACAAATTATGTTTACTTAGATAAGATCTCCCATATGAAAAACTGCCAGGAGGGTGAGATAATTTTTTTTAATGGTGAACCAGTTTCGTAAATGGCCATGAGTGTCATTATAAATATTTTATTTTGATTTCCAACAATGGTGTAGGCAATTATTAGTTAATATAATCCATAATTTTAGCTACCTAAAGCTTGCATTATGGGCGTAACTTCCGGAATTTAACATATCGGTAACTATTTCCCAGAAATTTAAATTAATGACAAAGTCAGAACTCAGAACTCAAACAAATAAAAGCAACACGCTTGCACGACGACGAATCATTTCCTATGCCAATCCCACCACGTTGATAGCTTATATCCGGCTGACTATAAAAATTTAAATATTTTTAATAGGAAACGATGAAACTGTAAAAGAAATCCGAGATGCTGGGGGTAGTGCCTACGGTTACACTGTGGACGTGTCTTCTCGTGCATCAATTTACGAAGCTGCAGACAAAGTAAAACAAGACGTTGGCAAGGTTGAAATTCTTGTTAATAACGCTGGAATTGTCAGTGGAAGAAAATTGCTCGATACTCCTGATCATCTTATCGAGAAAACTATGCAAGTCAACATCATGTCCAACTTTTGGGTAAGCCTTGTGCTGATGTTGACTATCTACTTTAACTTTAAACTACTTTCAACCATTAAAATAGATCCAATTTATAAAAGACTGGACCTGTTTACAAACAGAGAACTCACTATATATATGTGAAATGCGTATTTTGATTTTGTTCAGCAGTAAAGCTTTAAAAGGCTAAAGCTAAAGCTTTAAAAAGTAAGCTGAAGTTAATAACGTCAATATTAATTATGAAACTACACAAGGAAGCTGGCTGAATGCAATCAACTGCATCCTTAAGTATTAGCTGCTCCAGTATTAAAACTAAAAGTTTGGACAGCTTTACGCGTTACCTTGTTACATTTTTGCAGCTCCATGTTAGAAGTCTTATTAACAATCAATTTTTAAGTTATGTGTATTATCTTTTACTAATTGACCTCAATAACATGTTGGAGACATAAGAATCATCCACGCTACCACTTACTATCTTCGCTGATCTTTGACATGGCATACATAAAAAGTAAAATAAAAACCATTAAAGACATGATACAGCAGCAATTAGACAACAAATTCACTCGCAGCTTTTTCTACCAATCAGTCTGTTGCAAAAATCCCATCACTGCCTCGCTCACGATTATGTAGTTGAGTAATCCCAAGCAGAACCTTACCTCTCTTAGTCTCTTGCTTTTTTGTGTTTAAATGAATGTAGATATTATCTTTTTCAATGCTAATGTTAAGAGTTTCGCAATGGTTGTAGTGATTAAACTGATGGTGTTTTTTACGCAAGTAAGTAACCTTAGCATGAATACCTTGAAGTTGCAGCGAAGTTATGAAAAATATCGGCAGAGTTTTTTTACCATGAGAAACTGTATGCACAAATGCAGTAAGCAAGCAAGGCAAGGGCATGCTGTACGAAGTACGACGCTTGACCCATGAGCTTTGAGTAAAAATTGTCTGGGGTTAAGAATACCGTATTTCTGGGAATTACTCCCCTGGGGAGGTATTGTTTCGAAGCAAAAATTGAGGAAACTTTTAACATGAGTAGGATAAGGCGAATTTTAATTGTTAACATGGAAAGGATAGGGGAAGCTTTTTCAGGGGGGAGTAATAACAGGAAATACGGTAGTAATGATCGTATTTTATTTTGTTGACTCAACGTTGTTTCATTACTACAGTATTTCCCGATTTAATTCCCCCCCCCCCCCGAAATAATTCCCCACTACCTTTCCATGTTAAAAAATTAAATTTTCCCTATCTTGTCCATGTTAATACAATTTATAATTTTTCCTTCGAAACAATAATTCCCCAGGGGAATTAAATCGGGAAATACGGTATTCTAATGCATCCGCTTTTTGTATTCATGCTTTATTAATCATTATGCATTTTTTTCATGTCAGACGGTCAAAGCCTTTCTTCCAGCCATGATGAATGACGGGCACGGTCATATAGTTACAATTGCTTCAACTGCTGGACTTGCTGGAATCAACCGTTTGGTTGATTACTGTACTTCAAAATATGCTGCCGTCGGTTTCAATGAAGCTATTCAAAATGAACTGAGAGTAAGATAAATGTATTTATTGAATTGGCTGTATGGTTTAGTTCATTTGCTATTGATAGCAATAAATTTTACATGCATTTTGTGTTATTTACTTCCTAGGCTGAGCCAGGGTATGAAAAAATATACATGACTCTCGTGTGTCCTTATTATATTAATACAGGCATGTTCGATGGAATCCGATCAAAGTAAGTTATTGAAGATTATCCATTAGGATTAGGATGTTCTTGATGATTAGGACCTATACTGTTTGTTGGTCACAATTTAATGCTTTTGCCTCATATTGTTTTAGAATCATCAATATTCTGAATCCTGAAGATGTTGTCAATGATATCGTGGCCGGTATTTTGACAAATCAAGAGCAAATTGTGATGCCTCGGTGGTTGTACTGTCTCTTGGTATTGAAAATGTGAGTACATTCTTTTTAATAATTCAATTTGAAAGGTGTTGGCTGACGCTAATCTCATAATTTGGGTAATTTTGTACCTCTTTATATATTTTTTATATTTTACTTTAGGATTATACCAGGTGAAGCAGGTCGTCGAGTTGCGTGTGCTTTGGGCATCACCGGAACTATGCTGAATTTTAAAGGTCGAGCCGCTGGACACGGTCATTCTCAGACTAACGGAAATAAATCTTTTAAATAAGAATATATAATTATAAAAAAGCTTTTAGTCCCTAAAGTGTGTGCAATATTTTATTACTACAATTTTCAAGTGCATACTGGATATCTATTAAAGAGAGTGTGATTCATGGTTAGTCTTAATTGTTGAAGTCGATGCCACTAAACTAGAAGAACTTCAACTCGGCCAGGTATGCCGAACTATTTGAAGCATTTTTTATAACCATAATGACTATTGGAAGAAAAAGCTCAGTTTTGACCGAAATGTGATACGTTTTTTATTTAAATGTGCAATATAATGTATTATTATAGACGCCATTAGTTTATCTAAGATAATTAAAAACAAATATTTAGCAAAGCTAACTCCCAAATAAGCAGGGTGAACCCAAGTTCAGTTGAACTAATTGAAAAGATACTTGGAGTTTGGCCGTTTTGCCTTACCAGTTCAATTAACTTAATTGGTTTAATGACTCGCCGGTAGATTAAGACGATTACAATAATTTGTACTTTTCAATTAAACATGCACACAATTTTAGAAATAATCAGTGATCTTTCATTTAATTGCGACAATGGCCTATTTGATGGATCGCACTAATCATTAAAATATATAAATTAATGAATAAAATCTAGTTTTTAATATTTATTCAATATACTTGGAATACGAACGTTTACTATTTTCACGCACGCATTCATTCATTCTTTCAAGAAATATACTATTGCAATCAATCATTTTGGAAACCCATTTACAAGCTGAGTGTCCATTCACTTTAGTTTCATAAAAAAACGTTACAAAAATATTCGCGACTTTTTACTGCTAGGTCAAAACCAATTTAGGTTGGGTCTTGGGTTAAATTTTTTGTAAGCATCACCAATGCCGAAGGTTAACACGGAGTTTGCAGGATTTAAAATCAAAGCAGCAATTTTTTATTATATTCAATGATACCTGTCGTAGTTTCCTCTCTGTTGTAATACCGTCGCCGTTTTAAAAATTGCACTTTAGCTTACTGCACTAATGAAAATGTTGCTATTTCATGTAGCAGGTTCAATATTTGTCTTACAAATGTGATTGGCAACTTTTCCCTGTATTTTGGTAATCCAATTAGCAATTCATTCATTTAGAGTAATGCCAATTAAATGTACGTTGTCTGCTTCCCTTCCCTACTAAGGATTTAACCTTCTACAGGATGTAGCATTCCTTCATTCAACGTTCAGCGATTCAATTAGTAAGGCTGCTTAAAATAGCTAATTTTCTTGCTAAAAGTTTACTCATACAAAGCTTTCAATATGGTTCCGACAGACTATTCAGATTCAGTAATAACGAAAAACTTTAATATCATCTTTGAACAAGAATTCCGTCATTTACCTCCTACAACAAAGAGTTCTGAAGCTGCAGAAGCTAAATTGTATGAAATGTCCAACGCGCTAGCTCCATACATCGCTCTTTTGAAACTCACTGGACTACTCCCATTGAAAATGTCCAAACTCAAAGAAAGTTGGCATTATGATTACAGAATTGGAACCATTCAATTCCTGTACTGTTGGTTTTCTTTTCTCCTATTCCTTGTAGCTATATTGCTTCTTCTGACCAACAAACTATTTCAGATAGGATGGCCTATTCAGTTGTAAGTTTTTAATCAAGCCACAAATAAAATTATCGTATCGCCTTTAATTGATGTGCATTTGACCAATTATTTGATAGGTACCGGAAAGATGTGGATGTGGATGAGGTAATTGATTCAGAGCCTGAATCCTCTGAAATCCCTCAAACACTCTTGGTTATGGAGCGTATCCTATACGTTATGGTTCCAACAAACGCTTTGTTGGTGACTTTTTTTCTAAGAATTCGGATTCATTTGTACCGAGACTTTATAAACAATTGGAAATGTTTTCTCGATGAATTTGAAACCCAGTTTGCATCCTACTATAATATTCAACTGAAGTCTATGAAAATTGTAGTATATAAGGGGGTCATGGTATTCCTTGTTTTTGTTGCTGCCTTCATCTTAGCCTTATGTAACTCTAAGTCCTACATCGCTACTGATGACCTTTTTTTAAACATATGCTTTAAGGCAGGCATTTTGGTTATGTTCGGAAATACTTGGATCTTAGGCACATCTATAAACTTCCTAAGCTGTTCTATAATGCAGATAGCCTTCCTTGAGGTAAATTGTATTTTTACTAATTACTCAAGATATATTCCATGTTTGTAGGAATGATAATTAGCATGCACTCTGAATTTGCAATACAACCACTATGCTTAAATAGGTAAGGCTAGGAGTGGAAGCCCAATATAGAGCTTTATCGACCGCAATATCTTACGATCAAGTCAAAGGTTGGGTTCGCCTTTGTGTTATGATTCGTGACCAAATGAAAATAATACAGCGCTGCATCGGCCCTGCAGAACTGACGGATATTTTCTCTACAACTGTTCTCTGTCTCACGGTCCTCTTTGTGATGTTTTCATTGTTCCTTGGTGGAAGTGATTTAGGTGCGAACTCAACGCTTTTCTGGGCGATGAGTGGTATCGGAATCGGAGTTTTTCGCCTCTACGTTAAAGCTCACAGGGCTGAATTAGTTACCGAAGAGGTATACCTTTTGCTTTACTTTAGTATTAGCGATTTTGTATAAGTTATCAAGAAGAGACTGACTGGTTATCTTATATATTTATTAGTAAGAAATGATATGCTGTAATGTTAGGAAGAAAAGCTGGGAGTTTTTATCCTAAAGATGAAAAGCAGTGGTAAAGATCCAAGGGCTAGGTTTGAAGTAGGTTGACAAGTTTGAAAGCTTAAGAATACCTTAAAGAAAAACGATCTAAATGCTTCTTTTCTTTGGACGTTTTATAGATGAAAGTCCTCTGTGACTTAATTTTTTCTAATCCTATCAGGGTTGTGCTTGGAAATGTCCTAGTGTTAAACCGACATTTGACATTGGCTGTAAGTTGTTGTTTCGTGTGTCAATTGATTTCTTATGGATATTCAAATTTATCAGGTTTATTTACAATGCCTGTTGTAGAGGTTTTAAGCTTGTATTTCAAGCTAAACTAAACATTTACAGGTAACCAGCCAGCTAGCAGCGTATCTGGTTGTCTTGCTGCAATTTAAGAGCTTCTCGGGATAAAGTTAATGTACGAGAGATCTGAAATGTTTGATAATACGGAATAAATCATACTTAAGATAATGTTGGATTGGTAGTTTTGGGCTTTAATTGCTTCTCCTTGTAATCAAAGTAGTGCAATCAATATGCGGTCTATTTTAACAAGTGAACCGAACTTTAACCAAAGTTTCAAATCTAAGCAAGAACATATTAAAAGTATAAAGTATCAAAGTAACTCAGCGTCTTACAATAAATGCAACCCCATCCATATCTCGAGGAGCCTTAAAGATGTCTTTCGGATCATATAGTTTAACTTAGAAGAATAAAAAACCCCTATCTTGCATCTCTGCTTATGCATAAAGTGTAATTAATTATTATGTCACCTTGAAAATGTATATCGGTCCACCAAATCACCAAACTAGCCACCTAAGCTTCTTTTTTTATCACTTATCTAGTGACTGGCTTCTTGTTTGGCATTGATTGAACTGAACGATGGACATGCAACGAATTCATCAACGAATATACTAATGTTTAATTTACTGCACTTAAATTAATACGCAATATACCAGGGATTATTAAGCAAATAGTCTCTACAAAGCTCTTATGTATATAAACTAGTGATTAGAGCTGTGTATTTTGGTACCACGAATCAAGGTCGCTTGCACTTGACCGGGCATAATGGATTTCAATGTAATTTTGCAAGGACATATCTGTTTAGCCAACATTAGTTTGGAAAGTTCCGTCAATCAGTCACTCGGAGGCATCTTTCATTAACTGAGTATAAAGTTAGATAAAGTCAACTTGCTCTGGAGATCTTTATTTCCTATTTTGAGATATTTTAGAGAAAATGCTGTTGTTCGTTTTGGCATTTATTGCAACATGCATATTTGGCATAGTCCAATATGCCAGATGGAATTATGGAGTCTTAGAGAAAATGGGGCTCTCAATTGACAAGCCTCATTTTATTCTGGGTAACACGGCTAAGCTATTTGAAACCAATTGTGGACATGCTGATATAGATAGATTTAATCGACTTGGTCTCGTCTACGGGGTAAATTATACCGGTTTATGCAACAATCTGCATGCAACCATCTTTTGATAGGTACACTATTTGTTAAATCAAGGTTTATGAAGGAAGAAGCCCACAGGTGCATATTTGCGATGCTGAACTTGTCCGTCTGGTCACCTCTAAAGATTCTGAGTATTTCAATGACAAAAGAAGACTTGATTTCAAAGACGACCTCTTGAACGAGATGCCCGACTTCCAGCCTAGTAAGTTTAACATTCAAATAATCTATTAAGCAGAAATAATACATTATTTGAATACGAAAAGTTACAAGGGTCCCGTTCTGGCGTGTTTAGCCGAGAAATGGCGTGCGATCAGGAACCATATGACACCAGCCTTTTCATTGGCAAAAATCAAATCCATGAGCACTTCAATGACGGAAACAATTGATAAATGGACCGAGGGTTCGAAAAAGAAAATCCAAGCTTCTTCTGGGGGAAAACTACAAAAATTTGACTTACGAGAGTATGCGAATAATTTAACTGCTTATTTACTTTACCCAATAAGTACTTGCTAAAATCTTTGTATCTTCTTCATTAGTGATATCTTTGTTATGATCACGGATCTCGTCGCTAAATCTTGCTTCTCAATCCATGTCGAGAATTCAGATGACCCAAACAACTACTTCGCTGCAATTGTCCGAAAACTGCTAGCGCCAGATAACATTTCATCACCTTCATTGGAGGTGTTGTCGTGTAAGGAGCAAAAAACATAGAAATTGACTGTTTTAACTTTATAATAAATGGATGAGCAAATACATAAGACTGTGAATTAACTTCTTAGATTCTTTCCCGTTCCTTGGAAGATTTGTCACAGGGATGTTTAACAAAAACGCTTCAGATGAGTTCAAAAAAGTATTTCTGCAAATCGTGAAAGCTCGGCGATCTAGTAAAGAGAAAAAGAAGGACATCGTTGACGTAATGATAGACATGCTGGACAAAACGGAGACTGAAGAGTTCAAACGACTGAACATTACAGAGACAACGGTATGCTGTCAAGCGTTCGTGTTCTTTTTCGCTGGACAGGACCAAATCAGCACAATCAGTGCTTGCATGATTTACTACATACTTAAAAATCCAGAACTGGAGAAACGCCTTGTAAATGAAATTGATAATTACATGACGAGGCACAACGGGAAGGTTGAGCATGAAACGTTATCCGAACTCACCTTCTTAACGGCTTGCCTGAATGAAAGCTTGCGACTTGTCCCATTCTTCTCTCGAACTGAACGGGTTTGCACTAAAGATTGGAAAAATGATGAGTTCGGTCTAGATATTAAAAAGGGTATGACGGTCATTATTCCTATTTGGGCCGCGAATAGGAACCCGGAGCATTTCCCAGATCCAGAACGGTTCAACCCAGAGAGGTTCGTTCCCGAAAATATTAAAAACATTCACCCTTATGCATTCACCTCATTTGGACATGGTCCACGAAACTGCATTGGACAGAAGTTTTCTATTGAAACGCTTCTACTGCTAAATGTAGTTTTACTACATAAACTGAAGTTTCATTTGCGTGAAGACTCCAAACCGGTGTTCACTCCTGGGGGGACATTTTTTTGTCCTCATTCACCCTTTTATTTTGACGTTACCGTTCGAAATACTAATATTCCTAAACCATAAAAATGCATTATGAAACTATGATGTAATTTTGTCCAATATTTTACACTATCTATGCAATAAATAATCCACTACAGAACACTGTTTGACTGTTTCCTTATGCCATTCATAATATCATAATCATAATACATTCATAATCGTTGCATAGCATGGGACGGACGCCTAATATATTCTATCTACTACTTTTGTTCTCTACTACAATTGAATCCATAAAACCTTAACAGGTAGCGCTAACGTTTCAGTCGAGTTTTATCGACTACCAGTACTTTGCTTTAGCGTTGGGTGTGGGGGTGAATCTAAAGGTTCTCTACTTTAGTAGTTTAGTGTACTTGGCTATATGGGACACTTGTTTATTACGGTCAGAATTTTCTTGACAATTACTAAGGAAAATCGCTGAAAAGTCGCTACTTTTTCCCTTTTCTGTGTTCATCGCCAACTGAGCATTTTTTAATGAATATAAATGCAAATGACTCTAGGATTAGATGACTTATGTGATCATTTTAGCCAGCCAGAGGCTTATAACGGCAATTTGGTAGTTAAGTGATCAAAAGTGGCTGAATCTTATTATACAGGGGGGTTGCAGTTGGAGTGGAGTATTTCCCAATTACTTCATGAAGCGTTTTAAAAATATGTTCATTATCATTTTCATTATACGCGTTGATAAGTTGAGTTTTCTTGAGATCTTCATCCCGGAGCAAAAGAAGGTCAAGTGATTAGGGAAGCGCCGTGCCTAAATTGGGCTTATATAAACGCTGTCTGTATATGTGTGTCCACTCGATAACTCACAAAAACATGAAACCACACCGCTAAAGGCTTGCATACGGGGTACAAGCACGCTTTCGAAGGCTAAGTTAGGAAACCAGACCGATCGGACATCCTAATGAGTAATGCGTAATGATCCTCATTGATCTCAAATTTCCAATTGTGAACCTTAATTTTGTTCAAAAGTAACAAATAATGGATTAAATTGGGTAAAATCTGAAATTTCAGGCACCTGTGGGGGTCAAATTGATGCTATCGGGTGAAAAAGTCCAAAAAATAAAACCCTAGGGTGGTAAGGAAATAAAGGAAGATTCCATGAGATATATTTCACTGTGCATTTCAATAAGATAAACGGGCAGTGTGGTCATTTTCATAAAACAATTTAAATAATATAAGCTCACAGGGAAGGAGGTTATTACTTAATACAAGACGTTGCTGAATGGGACACGACACATTTTTCTGTATCTAAAACTACGGATGTCTGCAAAAATATTGTTATTTCTTACTTTCAATCAAAAGTACCTACGAAACTACGAGGGGGTGTTAGGGGGTACAAATAACATTAAAGGGTAGGAGGGTGTGGCTGGGCAGAGCTTTCTCAACATGTAAAGGATAGGGCCTGTCAGGAATACGTTGGAAAACCAGGGTGTACAATATACGCTCGTATCCCCGCACATGGGTACGTAGTACTTAACAACTTCATGTTTTAGTTGCAGCAGGGCTTTATATTTATTTTTTATAGAACTCGATCCTCATCTTCATCTTCTTCGAATTCGCGAATGGCAGAAGATTCCTCTCCGGAACGGCCCTCGACCTCAAGGGGCGACGATAGCTCAGGATCGGGATGTAGTGGAACAAGGTAGAATATAAATTCTAATAAATTGACATTCTTTTACATGCATAAACTATAATCATTGATTGATTTTTTCTCACAATGTGCAGCAGAAAGCCAAAAAGCACAAGATCCGGTAGATCTTGTCGGAAACCTGCTCCGCAGAGAAAGTCTCGAGGCAACTGCTCGAAGCCCAAGCAGAAGAAGACCCCAAGGAAATCTTGCAGCAAGACGAAACCAAAGCTCAAGAAGACCTGCATAAACTTCAAGAAGCCTAAGAGAGCTTCAAATAAAGCTTGCTGACCAGCCCCTGTTCCAAATACAAGCAAAGATAAGGATACTGGAGGTTTTGGTCGGGGAACCGACACCGATGACTCCTAAGAAAAAGCCCCCTCCCTGCAAAAACAAAGCCGTTAAAAGAAAGTCCAGTAGTTCCAGCTGTCGCTAAAGAGAGTATAACAAAAAAAATTAGTTTCTGAGCCACTTGACTCTGAGAAAATAAACTGTACTTTGAGCATAAAAATGTCATGAAATATTCTTAATTAGTTTCATTCAGTCATGAAAATAAAATCTAAGCTAAGCATCCCTTAAAACTAAATAATACTGTTCTTTACAACCAAGATACAATACAATGAAAATAATGAATATTAAAATACCATTAGCTCTGCTGAATAAAATATATTATCCATTCACCCGATCTTTAGTCGTGGTCTATAGCTTCATGAAATAATTTCATACCCTCCGGTGGTGGCATTTATATTTGGTTGCTTTTGTTAACAATAGTAATCCAATATAAATAAAATAAATGATAAAAGCAAAGAATCAAAAGATTAAAACCCATATAGGAATAACAATATTGTACTAGGATTTATGTGGAGCATTGTTGTTATTACTGTTATTACTCCAAGTGTTTCTAATTACATTTGTTGAGTGTCATTATTAAGCTTCTAAAGCCTCATTGTCAGTGGTGGGTAGACAAGGGAACCCCCACAGAGCCTTTGTGGCAAATTGCACCCCTTTGACAAATATTGTTCTTTCTTCCCAACTTCCACTAATCCAGTCGTGATTAGTTGGAAATTAAATGTCGTTATGTTACTATTTCATGTAGACATACAAGAAAAAAGTATTGCATACGGTAAATAAAAACGCTTTGTTCAGGTGGAACTCTGTAAATAAGAACACGATTTGTATTACTTGAAACTAAATTAATTGATTCTGAAATTACAAAGTAAATCAGATTGGGTTTCTTCAAACCTAATATTTTACTGTTTGAAAGAACTGGATATTTTTATACTTTGGAACAAGCTTAATTCTTCTCCAGAAAAAATATAAACCAGTAATATACGATAAAATATCTCAGACAGCCAACGAACTGGAGGATATTTCCAATTTAACCCAATTCTTCACACAGTGGAACAAAGGATAGTCTGCAATCGGTGATCAGATCACCCACTACCCTTATCAAATCAAATCATTATTTCATCATCATCATTCGAGTTTTTAGCTTTAGCCAGCTCATTTGCTTTTTTATAACCTTAATTGTCGTTGCCGATAAATTCAAAGGGTAGAAAAAGTTTGAGAATGGATTCCCCAGGGTGAAAGTTCGGGTTTTGTTTGAGACCCTGGAGGCTGGTGGGGAGTTATCCTTAGCAATCTTCAAATATTGGTATGCACACCAGGCATGTCTCTCTTACTTTATTCATTCCATTGTTTTTTAATTCTGGCTTCTTCGGAATGGATTGCTGGGTCAAGATGGTTCTTACTTAGTCATTTATCACTAGATTTAAAAACATTTATTTATATTTTAAAATACTACCAGCGTAAGTGTATTCGGATCGTGTCATAGCACACACCGACGGGCAGTAACAAATTGGGGATGATATGGAAGTTAATGTACGAGTATGCACCATACTTTTCTCAATTGTATGCTTTAACTTAGAAGAATAATATAAAGTCTCGTATTTCTGATCTGGAGCTGTGTAGTCATCTATGTTGATTGCATGCTGGGAATTCAAAATGTTGAGTATTTTTAGGTAAATGTTGATGCTACTACTGACTGTCACTATTTCAATAACCAACCTTTTTCAAGATGGTTTCACGCTCATTGGAGCGACTCGATTCGCATTCTTAATTTTTATTGAAAAAAAGAAGCTTCTCTCAAGTTAGTCTGAGAGCCGCAAAAGTGAGAAAATTTACCACTTATCATCGGAATGGTTATAATTTCCTATATGTACTGAACCCTTCTACTTCTGCGGTTGAACTAAAGTGAAGGAATTTAAATATTTCTTATACTTCTCATGGATTTTGTTTTTTGAAGGTTTTGTCTCTCATAACATTAGAACCAAACATGGTGATGTATTCAACCCTAATCGACAAATATTAGTCATCTTATCAAATTTTATTTAGTACTCACGTAGAAATTTGTTTCCCCAATAATGATACAACCCATCATTTCTAGGTACTTCAGTACGTTTTAACTATCCATCCACGTAATCATCGTTATAATTTTAGAAGACAAAACCACAAAATTACTAACAGTTCCATTAAATTTCCTCTACAAAGTCATCATGATAGATGTTTCGTTACCTCAATTTCCAGGGATAAACTCCTGAATACCGAACCTGACATTATGGTCTATTATCTCATATCTGTATCTAAATCAGTCAAAAGCGACGAAACACAGCCTCTTCAGTTCAAATATATCTAGTATTAATATGAACTGTCGCAGGTATTTAAGCAAGTAATTTTTTTAGTGCTGACATGCATGAGTTATTGTTTGTGTTATAATAATCTACTCCATTTTCCTAGTAAATGTCTACTATAGCTAACGGTGGTGGTAATTCTCCATCCAAATGTCTCAATTTCTTTCGTCTTCAGCTCAAAAAGACAAAATTACACACCTTGACAATCGACTGGCGTAAAAAGCACTGGGATGTATTAAACAATCTCCAACCCCCCATTAGTTGGAGAAATGAGCCGTATTAGGAAATCTAATTTGTAAATGATTCAGCATGGGCACAGGCTACATAAAGTATTAAAAAATACATAACACCTTGTGAATACAACTTTTCACGGAATAAAAAAGAAGACTCTTATCTTTCTAAATAATAACCATTAATCCTCCATCATGTCCAGCTCTCTGTAATCCCATCCCGGTACCGATTGGACTACCAGACCAATCAGTAAAGTAAAGTGCTAAAGGGTTAAATAAGAGGGTGATCATTTTTCCACTACTGAACACTACAACCAAAAACATATCCAATTCCTTTAAACTGATTAGCCATCAAAGAAGTAATCGTCGCTCGGAGTCATAAATGTTTTCCCCTGTCCTCTTACATCATCCTTATCACCATCATCAATTCTCTAATTCTAATTCTATAATAGTCATCACAGAGTTCATTTGCCGGATGAAATTACCCTACCGACGGACCGAAACTCTTAAGGGCATATAAGAAGTGAGGCTTAAGTAGTAATTCGAGAGCTGATTACCAAACAAGATTACAGCAATCAAATACTTCTTGTTGATAGCAGTATTGCTTGCTTGCTAGAATATATTAGTAGTAAAGTGTTGGCTAGAGTTTACTAAATACAGTGGTATCACAGTTTGTATTAAATCTCTCGGTACTACTGTATTGTCTATCACAATAAAAATATAAATCCTGTTCTATGTTATGAAATTTTCTGGATTACCAGCATCAAGGATCGCTGCTAAACAGAAAGCAGGAACGGCCACCAGATTGCATAAAAGCTAAAAAGCAGAAGTAGGCTACATGGAAATGTAAGAGACCTAGGTAGATCAAGAGCCAAAGAACAACTAATGGGATATGATGCGTTTGTCCAAGTAGAAAGAAGGGTTAAGATTTATTTAGGATAACTTTAAGCACCAGTAGAGATAAGACTCGGCCAGTTTTATGGAGCTTTTTTACTCATGCTTAGCAAGTTAGGTTTGGTTTAAAAAAAGTGCAATCCGTCTCGAAGAAGTCCCTCCCATTTCCCTAGATGGGTGGAGGTTCCTTTGGCCAATAAACCAATATTTAGGTGTGGCTTTGTTTAAGGCGCATGTAGCAGGAGGGGGTGCGCAAGTAAATATTAAATCTAGAGTACAATAAACAAGTTTATGCATTGCTTTGCTTACCACTACTCAGCTAACATCTAGAAAGTATAAAGCAAGTAATAATCCAATGTAATATAATCTTAATAATGCAATCTTCAAGCGAAGGTAGATTGTTCTCTGGCATGAAGTAGGAATCTAACACTAACATTGCATCGCTAGAGTGTAGTCGAACGATTGCCAACAGCGTTACTTTACTATTGACTATGAAGCATATTATACTCCTGCCACCAACTAAGCCAAATGTATGTAATTCTTAGCATGAACTGTACACACATATTCATCCTAGAGTAAAGTTTAGTTAGTGTCTGAGCTGTATTAGGACAAGAAGGGAGTCTAAGCACTCGACTCTCTTGCTACAACACGGATATAATATTACTAAAATTACATTTTACCGTGCTAAGCCAGAGATAGGCCAAACTTTTTTAGACCGATAAAGGGGAAACTAAAACCAACCCTTATTGTCTGCTACTAATACTGCTGAAGGGTTGCTTTTTTTGCATTAGATTCGGAGTAAATATTAACTCTTACCTAGAAGGCTTATCATACAGACTTAATGTGTAATAGACAGAACGGAGGTAGAAAGGGTACTCCAGGCAGTCAGGCACCTCCACGGAGTAAGAGTGTACCTTCCTGGTTACAAAGTTGACTTTTGTACATTTACAACAGCAAATACTACCACAATAGGGAGAAAGGAACGTTCAGAGTGGAGTAGGTAGGGGATTGTGATAGTTAGTAGAAGTAAGCAAGTATCTAGCAGGGTATCGGTTGTCGGTGTGTTTTTCGACATAAACCGGGGGTTGGATTTGGATTATTGACCATTCTCAAAACTAACACGGAACTGAAACCAACCACTTACTACTCGAGCTGTTGAAAAACGATACAGATAAGAGATACGATCAACTAGAACCATTATACAAAACTGCATGTTGGTTATGGAACGGTTTGGGTTGGAGAAAGTTCTAGGAATATACAATTACTGAAAAAGTTTTCTAAATAAAAAGAAAGATTTTGAGAAAAAATGCAAATTTTCCTACTAGAATGAACAATCATTACACATTAAAACAGTATTAAAGCGTGCTAAAATTTTGTGAGATTTCACTCAACATTACACGAATTGTATCTAATTCTTGACATAAGAACAGAAAGTTACAGAGTGATACATTATTGAAAGCTTTTAAAAATTGTCAAGGAACAAAATTGGAATTAAGAAAACGATTTCATGAGATTTTTGGTAAATCGTTCAGTTGAAAAAAAGACATGCTCATTTTGATACAGACTGTCTAAAAGCATACACAGAAGTCTTACAAGTATCTCTGCAAGTAATAATGGCTAATGACATGACTGAGGGATTGAAAGTTAATCCGTAGAATTGAATACTATTGCTGCTAATGAACATTGAATGAGTTTGATACTATCGGCATCGAATCTTGCAGTTTGTGTGGATTCATTCCAGATAGTTGTCGCAATTAAGATGAAATCAACGTTGAGTCATTGTCATTTCAAGACTGAATGAATGAAAGTAAGGTTTCTCACCTTTGGTCCGATAGAATAATGACGGCTTGAACGAAACATGTAAACTGTTATGAAGAACTGACCAGTTTGTATCTGCTACTGTGAAGTGGTAAAGCATATATGCTGAAGTTAAAATTTGGAAGTGAGTTTGTTTTATAAAGCAATTAGTGAAAATGCCTCGACCGTCAAGAGAAAGTTATGGAGATCAAAAGCCACCGTATTCTTACATTTCTTTGACTGCAATGGCAATCTGGAGTTCACCTGAAAAAATGCTGCCATTGGCTGACATTTATAAATTCATCATGGATCATTTTCCTTATTATAGGTAAAAATAACTTTAGTTTATTTAGTCAATATTAGTAAGAAAGTATCTTTCTTAGGCTCGGATTCATTTTAAATTCGATAAATATTTCATCTGGGTTATATCTGGTAAAGTTAGAATTAAGTTAGAATAAGAAAAAAAGCATCCTAACCTCTCCTATGTCCCTTAAACCCAAAGGTATGTCCACAGATAGCTACTTTAATAGTGCTTTGCTTTTCCCAATTTTATGCTACGTGAAGGAAGCAATGATTATTTGTTAATTTAAAAACCCCAAATAAAAGGGAAAATTTGGAATAATTTTATTAAGAAAATTATACTGAACTTTAATTAATTTAACTCTTGCTTAAAACGTGTAAGGTTTTAACAGTTGTAGAAATACCATTCCTGGGAAATCATAAGAAACTGCATAAAAAGGCACCGCAATATTAAATTCTCCATTTTTGTAAAAATTATAATTGTAAAAGGCTAAATGGAAGAATAAGTTACATTAAAATTCCGCACTAAAATGCATTACAAATTAGCTAAGTACGTCTCTATACTTTAGTATTTTAAATGAAGTGTTTTTAAAGTATAGAATGTCGATTTTACTCCAATATGGAATGAACCAGTTCAATATAAAACTACAAACGATTTTTCTTGGATCAAAGTTCAACTTTCATAAACCTGACAGAATGCAGAGTTTGATGGGGACATAAAATCACACTCTGAAAAGAACTTCATTAGCACTCTTTTCATCCCAAACTTCATACAATTCTCAAAAGGATCTAGCAATAACTATAACTGTCAATCCCCACAAGATTTTGATGTATTTAATGTACGATCCCATGATAACATTTTACTCACCACATCCTATTTTATTTTATTTTGCAGGAAAAACACTCAACGTTGGCAAAACTCTCTCCGCCACAATTTATCTTTTAACGACTGCTTTGTCAAAGTTCCAAGAAGGCCAGACAGACCAGGCAAAGGAGCTTACTGGACTTTACACCCCAACGCCCTAACAATGTTTGAAAACGGCTCATTCCTCAGGCGAAGAAAGAGATTCAAGCTGCAAAAGATTGACAAAGACTTTTTAACAAAGACTCTGGGCGGTGGCGGAGGTTCGTCTTTCAGTTCTTCGCCAGCTCCAATGTCACATTCCCCAACGACTCCAAACTCTCCCCCTGCCAATGGAATGATGGGAAACGGTGGTCCCATGGTTCCATCCATGAACATGTCACCCCCAATACCCGGAATGATGTCCAACCAAGGATTCATCCCTTCTCAGTTTTCTCACCCGGGTGGAATGCACGGGGTTGGAGTTCAGTTCGGTGCCATCTCACCCTTCGGACCTAATGGGCCTCATCCAATGTTCCTAAACAATAGTCCAACGGATGCTCGACTCCTCGCAGTGGCAGCAGCCGCTGGCTACCCAGCCAGAGAACTTTACGCCAATCATCATCACCACCCCCATCATCCCCATTTGCATAGTCATCTTGGTCCAACTCACCATGGTCATTTGGGCATGAGTCCCAAGGACTTTGAAGACATTCGCGAAGCAACTCGAGCAATTAAATCCCTGCGTGAACAGTCTGTAAAACTCAACCGCATGCGAGCTGGAGACAGGATCCCATCCCCAACGAAGGCTCACCATTTCCGTGAAAGCTTTCCCGAAAACGGCAGAGAAGGTTTCTCCCCACGGGGCGGAGAGACAAAACCATCCTCTGTTAGTTCTAATACGGTTACTCCAATATCCGAAAAATCTCCCAGTAGTACGGCCCCAGCATCAGTAGCCAGTTTAATTTCAAACCACAACAACCACCATAAAATCAAACGGAGGGGAGGTAACAACTCCAATAATTTCTCTATAGAAAACCTCATAGCCAAAGACAAGGATAATAACAATAGCAGTAGTCTAATGTCTCCCAATAAGCAAGAAATCTGCGGTGGCAGAGAGAGTAATAGTAATAAAAATAGGCATAGTTCTAGAAATAATAAAAATCATGATATAAAGTTGGATGAGGATGAAGACGATGTAATCATGGGTGAGGATGATGGTAACCTATCTCTTCTCTCTGATTCACCCTCTGCGGTCTCCGTCTGCTCAGACATTGATGACCGTCTTGTCCACCCTGATCTCGATGAGCTATCCAATAACTCTCATAATGATAGTACTCATAGTCGTTTTAGTCCCTCTAGATCCATTTCTAATAGTCCGAACCCGTTGACTAAGCAGACTAGGTCAGTTATCTCAACTTCCCCTGGGACCCTTTCGCCAGTTTCACCACCGCAACAGGCTAGGCATGGTGTCAATAAGGATGAGAGACAGGGGATGGTTCCCCCTGCAGTTTCCGCAGCAGCTGCGGCCAATTTGTTGCCTGCGTATCCATTTTATGCTGCAGCCTTTTTGTCTGCCCAGTCCCTACTTTACAATCAACAGTATTTTTCCAACGGGGGCAGCCCCAATGGTAGTCAACAGTTAATGGGGGTCAATGGGGGTGCAATTAGCCCTCAATCATTGACTCAACACTATCATTTGAACAATCATGGGGGGATTAGTATCACCAACCCGGCTGCTGCTATGCTTTTTGCGGGCAAGAATTTGTCGGGGTTATAATTTTATTTGAGTTTACCTATATCTTTAAGAACTGTTTTTCGACATCTTAAAGTAAATCCCCATATCGTATCGTCTCCGGTTAAGTTGCCAAAGTTAAGATAAATACCTATGCTCTATGCACTACTTTACCAATCTTCTAATTTATTGAAAAGGTTCAGAAAATGAATGTACAAGTTATTGTCATCTGTTCTAAAACTAGCATGCCATACCCATGATTTATTTATCTTGCTAGAAAGCAATCAATTACTCTTCTCCAAACCACTGGCATCATTCTTACCTAAAGTATTATCCCAGTAGTTAGTTTATGTATAAATCAAAATAAAAAGTTACATTGGAGATAAATAATAACTTTTGTTAATGCGAGTGTTATCTATATTCATCTTAGTGAAAACATTAATATTCGCTTTCACCATAAAACAGGATGTGACATAGTAATAAAATCTCACAACAGAATTTATGTTTCGAGTCTTAAATGTACTGATTATTTCACCGCTTTGTCGGTCGGAGTTGTAACTTAATTTAATTAAAACTGCATACTAGTACTACGATATAGCGTGTGTAACTGTTCCTCAGCCAAGACATTAGCATTCCGTATATTGTCTTGTACATATTCAATTACTTTAGTCCATGTTGAAATGTAATGTTACCCTAGATAAAAAATAAATTCAATTGAC
This sequence comes from Hydroisotoma schaefferi, assembly GCA_034682405.1. Classification (NCBI taxonomy): domain Eukaryota; kingdom Metazoa; phylum Arthropoda; class Collembola; order Entomobryomorpha; family Isotomidae; genus Hydroisotoma; species Hydroisotoma schaefferi. The sequence goes on along the minus strand of JAQFZX010000640.1, from coordinate 11,674 downwards.
CCACGATGAGAACACTTAACGATAGTAATAGTAAATGAAAACGTTATAAATGAAAATAAATAAACTCTACTGCAGTAATTGATTCAAACTGGTCGTTATGAGTCTACCGCTTATAATATCCTTTACACCCAAGTAATTTCACTGCATGTTTAATTTTCTTCTGTTAGAAGAAGTCATAAAAGACTAATGAGCGTTTAGTAAGTTATGTTTAACATCGGCAAGAAATATGTATTATACTCGTTTTGCGAGGAATGAGCATACCATACCTTGCATAAACAATCCATCAAGAAATTATTATTTGCTACCCCATAAACATAACACAATAAGTCACAATGCTTACTATAGTAAATGCATCTAATTATAACTCACAGCAATCAAATCACCATTAACTTTATGAAATTGGCCATTTTATCATCGTCCCCCGATTAAACTCCGAGCAATAAGCTACTAACTCACTCGCGAGTACTTGTTCATAAGCATGAAATGAAATGTCATCTGCTACGACGTGAAATGAAACATGGAAAAAATGAAAACAAAAGCGGACTGCTTTAATACTACATTATATTACCTTTAGAATGACAAAGAGAACGGCCGGACCAACTGACACGATAATGGACTCTGGGCCTTATAAAGCAGGTGTATACTTTACCTGATGTAATCGTAGCCAAAATTCAGAATGTGACTTAATCTACGGACTTTCCTCTCTCATGTTTCGATTACTCATGTGGTCAAGAGGGTTTGCAGAAGAGGTAGTTTAGTTCCGTCAGAGCACTTCACTAATTGATTTCATCTCATCAGCAGCAGAAACAATAACAATAAAATATTATTTACTACCCAATCCTTCCTCACTTTTACTGAAAAGGCAGAGGGTTTCTCTAGTTTGTGATGGTTTATCAGAAAGGTTGTCATTTTGTCATCCGTGACCATTTATCCAGTACAATCTTATTATTAATCCTTCCTCTAATGATTACTATGTATCATAACTAAGGATTGCGTGCAGCATAAACACATCGAACCCTGTAAATCCCCTGGGAAGTTATTTTGGACAAGATTTCTTTGCTAATTTCCTGAAGCAAATCGTTACTCGTGTAATGTATGTGAACATAATATATGTGTAAATACCTTGTATTTCCCTAACTCAAGGTTCGATATCTTGCTCGTATACTGTATTATAGTAATGGGTCATAAACCCAAAGTTGGAGGATAACAATAACTTTTCCCCAATTAGATAATAATGATACAAATTAAGACATTACTACACATTACTCATCCTAATTAAAATGAAGAGGCGCAACTCTGAGTAGCTATTTGGTACAATTAGAATCATCCATCCGTGCGATGCTGGCTCGCTGGGGGTGCGAATTCATCAGAAGAAGTTCCTAGTCTCTCAGTACCACATAGGCTATTTTTTTATTCTCAAGAAATTTGCAAAGACATTTAGATTTCCTGGCAGATTGTTGATTTGATTTAGCCAAGCACTAATAGTCATATTATTTCTTATTTCAAAATGCTACTGGTCTTTGGAGAATCAAGCAGTTCAATGCAGTAAGAGAAAAACGCCAAACCCCCACGGTATTTGATCGGGTCAGTAAACATCTTAACCTAGTATATATTATTAGCATCTATTCTTTGATCAATTTTCATACAACTAACCCATTCATCATGGCAGTCATGCCAAACTCTGTAAACGGTGAACCAAAGATCACAGCAGTACCTTTCCTCCCTTTATCTTTAGATAAATAAATACTACTCCTTCTTTACCTAATTGCTGATTCACTTGTTAAAACAGTTTATTCAAGTGTCACTATCAAGAAGCGAGTCTAACCACACTTATCATGGCTGATCTTTGGCCCTAGTCTAACATTCTACACACTTTGTTACTGTTCAATTTTCTAACGATCCTCTTCTACCTCTTATGTATTGTAATTTGTATGCTTTGTAACTTACTAAATATTATTATCAAGATTAAATCATAACTACAGAATTTTAAACCCCGTTGTCTACGCTCATCTTGAAACAACGTTTGATGATTTTTTAGATAATACAGTTCCAAGTTTAAGAGAAGTTGGTTTGAGGTATTTCTGAGAGCTTGCCTTTGACAAATGCAGGACAAAGCATTAGCTTTGGGGGAATCTTTCATTTGAAGTATTGTTAAGAAGCGTTAAATACGTCGTTTGTATCGGAATCTATCTTTAACTTACTTTGCGTTGAACCCGCATGTTTATTTTATTTTAAATGTAGTTGGGTTCGTCACTCAATTGATTAAATAAATTTTAAGTTAGTATTTTCCTATAAGATATACTGAAGAGGCCAAAAAAAATGTTCCCTAACCTGCTACTCTTTTACATCCTTCATACTTTCTGCACCATTAAATAAAAGAGCAGCGCACCATCAGCTACCAGCAATTGCAATTGGTAAAACACAGGTTTGTATAACCTCTTAGGTTATTGGATTAGAATAAGAAACCAGCAACACTTACATCATATACTATCTTTACTTTAGGTTCAGTTCAGTAGACAAATGTTCTGCATTATGATGTGAACAACTGACAAACAAATACTAGTTTAATGGGCATTTTTTATCAATCATAATTAAAGACTAGGTTCGCTCACTGCCGACAAGTTTGCATTGTACTCGGCAATAAATAATGGGCTAAGATATAAAATAAAACTCCTTTGGGTCATTAATATTTAATTACGAGTACAAGTACGATATCCTTATCTTTCTACAACTTCTTACGAGCTACAAGGTGTTCTCAATAGGAGGATACACTACACAGAATAAACGGACAGTAGCCTTCATTCTGTGTACAAGTAATAATAAGTCAAATGCTTATCAACCTAAACGTAGCTTTTCGGCAATCGGGATTCCCTGATAATTTTTAAATACAAGGCTCTAGTGTTAAATATGGGCAAAAATTAAACGCATAAGAATTAATTGTCCGTAGATCCATGCTGTTGGGGAATAATTGAGAAGCAAAATGATATTTAACTTCTGAGCCCAAACTATACTGACTGTAGGTATAATTAGATATGCGTATTGTATTGTATATTATATATAGGTAGACGAGTAAATTCAATACTAAAGTTCTTACTAGTGCTTAAAGACGAAATGAATTAATTTTCCTCAATTAAATTAAATTATGGTCAGCTTGCCTTTATAATACTCCTTTAGTTATTTTTATAATGACCTTTTTGTTCACATGAGGGTAAAACTAGAACATTATGCTTTGACTGAATTGGGTATGTCAATAATTTGAGTAAGGAACTGCATGTGAATTGTAATCTACAGAACTAATCTATCACTCTTGGAAGTAAAGCATAAAACTTGAGCTCTTATGATTTATTTCTTAGGGCAAAGCTTTTCACACAGGAGCATCAATTTTTGCTTTAATTTAACCAACAATTATTCTTATCCTGTGATATTTATCCTGTATTTTAATCTCTTGTTTTATTTTTCATACAACCTTACAAACCTGCATGGGTGCGATTCTCATGTTTTCTAGTTAACAGTTAAATTGAATAAATGCATTTTTCCCTACACTGGAAATTTGTATTCTTACTGCAGATTAGCATTGAACGATTAGGTAGTTAAATGTTTAAATGTAATTTGGTATATTATTTTGTTGATACAAGCACTCCTCATTTTTGCGATTTTATTTGTTTGTAATAAATTAATTTAAGTCATAATTTCTTTGCTCACACTTTTAAAGCATGAATTTACCATGAATGAATTTATGTATGAAACCTTACTTTACCAAATCTTACATAGCCAGCCACTTCATCCTTCTATTTTTATCTCAATTGAATACCTTCCCATCATTTTTGGGGATTTCCAGTAAAATATTATCAAATCCAGTTTAGATGCAGTTGGTTTGCCAGCCAAAAGGGAAGTCATGAAACCCATCGTAACTTCTATTTGCTCAAAAATTAAGGCTTTTGTTTTATGTGGTAAGACAATTAAAACCAGAGATCTTATCCTTCCTTACTTGCTTTACTACTTCTAATTCTTCTTCAGCTTTCAGCCAAAGTTCTTTGCAATTTATTGAACTACTAATAATTAGCAAATGATACATTTTTGTCTTGCGTTCAAATTTTAATTGTTCCTTCTCCTACCAAATATCCTCACAGTCAATTACATTACAGCTACCTTCTCCATCCACTTAGCTACTTGTTTGCAAGAGGAATAAAAAAGCAGCTAACTTATCTTTAGTGGTTAAATGAAACACACAGCCAAAACAGTAGAATGAGGATTAGAGTAGGATGTACATTTCTTGGTTGGTGGCCGGATTGCGTGCGTGTTTTTACAAGCATAAAATCTACAAAAGCAGTGGACTCACAGTCACTATTTAACTATGTATGTGTTTAGCTAGTAAGGAGATGAGATAACAAACAAACAGTTGAACCAGTAGAGTAAATACAAATTAGCTGGTTAGACTTACGAGAAAAAGGAGGAACACCCTTTTGCAGTCCTTGATCCTCACTTAAGTTGTGCAGGGCACATACAGAGCAGATATATGCTGCATGTTTGTAAAAATAAATAATTGAGCTTCAATTAAAAATCTAAACTTCACATCAGAAACAGGAAAAAAGCATCAACTCATTCAGCAAAATAGCACTGACAAACTCTGCTCGGAGGAAAAGTATTAGTGATGATTTTATGCTGAGTTTTTAATGAGGGAAAAAAGATAGCACCGGTCATCACATGAACATGATGAGTAAAGTAAAGATAGGGTTGGTAAAAATAAATAGTATGGTCAATGCGAATTTACTTCATAGTTGGCAAGTGCAGCGTGCATGTGTGGATCCAAAAGATAGGGGGTAGTGGTTAAAAACATTTAAGGTAGTTTGATCGAAGACAGGCGAATCCTGTTTAATTATTGGTTTAATTCTTCTTTACAATTTTAATTAAATAGTTTGTAGAACTTGGGATGGGAGAGGTAAAAGGGGAATAAGAATGGGATAACCCTCAGATAGGTCTTTAACTTTCCAAGCTGAGTTCTTATACATTTTCAACCTGTATGACTACTAATTTGATTTGCCATTACGATTACTATAACCGTCTTTTTCATTAAATGTATTTAATTCAGTTAGTTTGAGTTCGTCAATGGGTAAATGCAAATTGTAAATTATTTATTTATTTCAACCTAAAAGTACAAAATAAGTGGAGCTCATTAATCAAATAGAAGAGTATCCGGTTAATAGTGCTTAATATTAGTTTAATGTAAATCGGAAATAACCGTAGATAGATGGACCAAAAAAATCCCATTATCAAATCAAACCTACACAGGAATTAAACAATTAAGCTAACTAATTTATTACCTTTTATTAAGACAGTGATAGGGAGACAACTGATTTACAAAACTCTATACAGTAATAGGTTAACGTAGTAGTAGCACTAGTCTATTTGATAAACTCACAAGTAATAAATCATAGCTCATAGGATACTCATAATTAATAAACATCCCGTTTCCACTTCACACAAAAGGTTATGTTTTATTTTAGGATGCATCTTACTTCGTGATACTGTGATTATGCACAACTCGGTAAATAAATCTGAGTAAATGAAACTAAAAACAACAATAGTTTCCTGTACAATCTCATTAGAACTATTAGTAAACTTTTACTAATTTTAATTTTTAACACAAGCATTAGTATAGAGAATGCCAATCTATTGCATTTAAAGTTCCTACAGTTGAACTAAACTACCTCAACTACAGCCCTGTATTATTGAGTTGAAAAGTATTGAACTTTGTATCCAATCCCAAGTCTATGCCAAAAAGAACAATGCAATTGGTATAGAGTGTTATAGATTTTAAATTGAAAGTGTACCTCTTAAAACGTTTATAACCTGACATTTGAAAAATCGTAAATTTCATTAGATACATATGGGTAACCAAACTAGCCACACCGTACCCAGATACTCCCTATTATACTCTACATCTGCAAATATCCTGTGACCCCAAAGAAGACAAACGAGTCCGACTAATTAGTTTCTACAGAAAGATAATTTATGATTTTTGCTCGTAATAAAAAATAACTACTAACAAAAAGTCACAACCTAGTCACTTGAATACTTAATTCATATTCCTACACATCCACTAACCAAACCAACCAACCAACCAGTAATACAAGGGTTCATCCCTTGCTTGCTTTTCGTTGTCTACTCTTCGTTGTTGATCTGCAAAAGACCTTATTAGGTATGCAGAAAGTGTTAAGTAAACTTAACTTGAAGGAATGAGTTTACTGCTTAGCAAAAAATATCTACAGGAAAAAAACACGTTTCATTTTGTCAACGGACCGTGAACGAGAAAGAAAGAAAGAAGCATATGCTTTCTGCTGAGCAGAATAAAATAAAACAGTTGTTGCAATGAAATTGGCATTGATCGTCCATCATTCATATTCAATTCAGTCAGTGTCAGTAGCATTTCATGTCATAAGCCATACGGTAAAGAGGAATGATAAAAACCAACTACTGGAAGTTTTGCAAACTTAGGTAATAAAACAGTAGGAAGCTTTCGACTTTCGGGCTTCCCAATGTGAGCCTGAGTCGGAGTAGAAAATTACCAATAAGTTGGTATTAGAACCAAAGTTCTGAGCTGCATTGCAACAATAACTTAACTTTCATGAGGTTTAATACACATTTAATGTACTAGCTGCCTAAACACATTAAATAAAAGAGATAGTCGGTTGGTCAGTGGTAAAGGAAAGTATACAGCGGACCGGATTGTAGACCACATCGCTTCGCCCACCGGTTGCTCTCCAGCTAGCGATTTAGTATCAAGAAAACAGGTTATTTGCCTGTGAGAGATTTCTAATTGACACGAGCAATCTGCCTTTACTAACTAAATCTAAACATGAGTTTCTTTTACATGCTTGGCTGATGCTTGCTGTGCTTATTTCGTTTTTACTTCTAGCTTATCAACTTGTTCATCTTCACTTCTACTAATTTGCCAGTTTTGGATTTTATTTGAAATAGAAATTAAATCCCAGTGTGCAGAATTAAGACTGAGTCCGGAATGAGAAGGTAAGTATAAAATTGTTTTGTGGACAAGCTGAGCTGAATATTATTTCCATCCGGTTGCCTGTGGACGTCGCCATAATAACGTATGTGCTAAGAAGGATAAGGATACTCCTATACCACTCGAGCTAAGCAATTATTATTCAAATCACAATTCATGAATTCTCATAAATTTGCAATCAGTGAAACCTAATCCGTCCTGCTCAAGCTAATATACATTATTAACAGATACAGAGACAATAGTAATATAATAATAATAATAATAATACTGCCTCTGTTCAAGTGGTTTCTGTTCAGGTTTTAGCTCTGTAAACAAAGTAGTACAATATAATCCTGGGAATATTCAACACGCGCTAGGAATATTGTTGTAAACTGTTAGAAGTTATGCACCTAAGTCTGTGACCTAGAGATGAGGGGAACTAAACAATATGCTTTTTATGCTTGACGTCTAAGTTAGCATAATAATATTAAATATGAAATTCCTCACTTGAACTACATGCACAAGTACAATCTACACATTTCCATCATAAAATACAATCGTCATTCCTAAGCAGGAATTAATGGTTAACTCTTCTAAATCTAAAGCCAAACTAGATAATTGCATAAATAGCACATTAGAAAACTACGTGTATTGTTGTTGTAAGATTTGTCCAATCTCATATATTTTCCTTGTCTTGTTTTGTTCTTCCTCCACTTTGTGAACTATTCATTTGCCATTCATGAAAAAAAATTTAAGGGGGTTCAATTACTCGGCCGGTGTGTATCGACTCTCTATAGTAGCTTAACTCATATCCGTTGTTTACTCATAATCATATTCCTATTCCATAGGAAACCTAAATAGTAGTAAACCTAAACTAGCAAGCAGCAGTCGATTATTTATTAAACATTTGCTAAATCAATGAAACGAAATAAAGAAACCCATTGGAGCGATCGGTAATGCATTGACTATAAAAGGATAAATAACCCCCCCTACATAACTCTTAGCAGTTGCTGATGCACATTTGATAAGTGTTTATTTATGAAGTTAGCATTTGATAAACTTACTTACAGAACTTTTTGCTTAAGGCGCTTACAAATAATTCTTAAGTATTACCAGTCAATCGGTACTGTACCTGACTTATAGTACAAGATACGTGTATATTCGATATTCATCACTAATCAATAAACACCCGTTTGCATTATCCTCGTGTCGTCAAACATGGAGATTATTAATAGTGGGTTTCAGATTAAGATGACGTGTGTATGCAAATCCGTGTTGTACACAAGAAGCAGCAATCATATGCTAATATTTAGTCAAAGGTATTGAGCGAATGGATAGATTTTTCCTTGGATTTGACAGGATTGTTTTATTAATGAGCGATACGTGATTGTACAAGCTGCCGATAAATTGCAAAGTAATAACTCATCATGATCTCACCCATACCAATCTTCTTTTAATGTGAGAATGATCTCCAAGATAACTTTGTTCATGGGCCTTTTATGCTAATTATAAGACCAGTTGATTTCATACCGACATAGCCATAGCATTACCGTCTTGAAGAAATAATACAATAAATAATTGATTCTCATGTCGATAAATTAATACTAAGGACTTCTACTCATACACTTTGCTGTATACATGCACACTTAATTTAACTATTGGAATACGAAGGGTTATCCTATGGACAATACATTACCATTAATCTAAATCTAATAAAAAGAAATAGCGATAACTTGAAAAACTATGCTGAATCTATCTAAGCTAGCCAATGAAAATATAATATATGCCTAGCTTGTCTTAAGATGTAAAATCGTCAATTGCAATAAAAGTCTACAAAGCATGAATCATAAAATAAATATCTAACGGTTACGACAAGCCCTTATCTTGTACCTCAACCGCAGCCGCCTTTAATAAGCATGAACAACTCAACAGGAAAATTAGATTAGTGCAAGAAATAACTTTACACTAATTTATAATTAGATTTGGATCTACTCAGAGCAAAGCTAAAAGGCCATTTAATTAAACCAAGCATTAAGTCTGGTTCAGGGCCAGTGCTTAAATAAATTATTCAAATTCATTTCTCTCCTACTTGTTTAAAAATAAGTTAAGAGACTTTTTTCCTTAAAGATTTTTTTCTTTCCTCAGCTTGAAGAAAGATGCCGACAAGGGAACAACTGAATACTTCAATTCATATATTGTACATTATATTATGAAGGCTCTTGACTCTTTCTCCTAAGCAGTGCTTGCACATATTTCTAAGGTGAAAAAGCACCATCAGTCAGTAGTTGTAGTTAGTAGTAAGCTATTTTTCTCTGTGGACCAAACCAATAACCTTACGGAGCTTGTGTGTCTGTAAAGATTAGTTTAGTTAGCAGAAGGTGCCAATGGGGAATTGGATTTTAACACAACTGTCATCCGAAATAGAGACTATCGATGAAAAATTGTAGAATGAAATGCTTGGCTGAGTGTCGGCACACGTAAGGGCAAAAACTCCAATTGGTTATATGGCATTTTGACAGTCATTTAAACCTAATCGCTTGTCAATTCATAATAATCACAATCATAATAATAATCATAATGCACATACACAATCATCATTCCCAAAGTTTCTGCCCTGCCTTCCTCTATCAGCTCTATGTGATTCTTTACCGAGTATAGAAATCTAAGCATAGAAAGCACGGAATAAGAATAGATAGAGTTGGTTCATGGGATTTTTTTCAACACTTGATTTCTTTATATTCATTGAGTAATCTTTTCAAAATGAATATTTGAATGAAATGTGGGTATTTCATTATACCATTTGTAAGCAGGTAACGATGCTCAAGCATGGTTCGCTGCTTTTATAAAATGAAATCGTAAAAAAATTAATCCTCGCAAAGCTGGCTATTAAGTTTCTTCCATATCTTCTCAACGTTATTTATAGGTAGCTAAGTGGAGTTTTCGAAGGGTATGGTATGACTTTTTAGTATTGGTTCTTTTTATGATTTCCATCAAACAGGAGAGCATCTCTCCCTTTTTCAGGTGGAGGGATTAGATTGATCAATTGAGATTGGATTAGATTCTTTCCTTTGACTTCTACCCTTAGTTTTGACGGCTGAAGAAAGAATGCATAAATAAATATGTACAAATGGACCAACGGAGCAATGGAAAAGGCCAGTTTTTTAAGCGTAGTTTTGGCTTTATGCATGGCTTCACTTTTCAGTGGATTGGAATTCTTGTTGTAAATTCTGGACGTGGTTCTTTATTTGAATTAATATAGATGTTATGCAGGTAGCTTTAGCTTTAAATTTTCTGAGATATTTCTTATCCGATTTCATGCTATTGGAGGAATTTATAGTATGCATATGTATCACTTAAACAGTAAATCAGTAGATAGATGTACCTTGTGCCCGGAATTCTCTGCAGGATATTAAATGAAAAACATGTGCGCATTGAACATTGAGAGTTTGAAAGCGAATCAATTTAACAAAATACTTACAATCTGTTCCCACAATATTAAACTCATTATCACCCGGAAAACATTTACAATTCGCTAAACAGTAGAGCCCACTGTATGAGTACTTCGGTGCCAAGCGGTCTACAAAGACTACTATTCCAACTATCCCTTCCGAGAAACTCTGCCTCTACTAGCTTTTACCCAGTTAGTGCAGCGGCTAGCAAGTATTGGAAAAAACAGTTGCACTTAACAGTAAGTACAACTAAACCGAAGAAGGGTGGAAATACATTTGCATACATTTGAAATTGGAATTACTACAGGTGAGTTTTTCATTTGAAGTTGCTGATTACCAAAGTCAACTTCCTACTTCCCTGCACCTGCTTCCAATGATTATTACCTGTCCGCAGTCAGCTAAACTAGAACTGCATTTACTACCTGGCAAGTTGACAGTCTGTCACCTAAAAGACTTCATGTGCATGCAGTTATCTACCTTATCTTTCTTTTTACCAACCTATATTAGTTGCATAACCATATATCCGTCTGGTAAAACATAAAAAGTGAAAAAGAAATTTATTCTATGGACAAGTATTGATGCGTACAATTAACCTAAGGAAAGGAGCATACGTTGAGTCAACTATGTTACCACTAATTTATTTTGTATCCAGGATGAATAGGTTTTAAACGCAATTTTATCATTCATCAGGATTTAAAATAAAGCGTTCTCTTTCGCTGTGTATTTGAGTGCATTTATTTTTAATCTTGAACACTTTGCTTTACGGGTATCACTGAATCAGTTTTGATTGTCATTCATAATCAGTCCTTTATTTTATCCCAAAGTTATCTATTGCTCTAAAACGTAGACATTAGGCTAAAGCATGACACTATTTGAACAAATAAGCAGCATTTCTCTGCTTAACCACTAAAAACATACTTTGTTCAGTAAATAATATTTTCTCGATAGGAAGGAAGGGAAACAGATAGGGTAGATTTTATGTGAGAAGGAGGTGCACGGAATAATACATGCTTGGTTGGAGTAATATATCACACTCCAATATTTCATCATGCTTTATTTTGGAAATTTAAATTAAAGGATGGAGAGCTAATAATCCTCCTCTTTCCAAAAGTCATAGATCATGCTCATGCATCACCCTTGAGAACGAGTTACGCTGGAACCATAGTATCACAGTAACATTACTGTAGCATTACTTTATACGCCAACTTACACCATTTTGCATCCA
>JAQFZX010000639.1:0-50038 GCA_034682405.1 Hydroisotoma schaefferi | reverse complement strand
CACACACCGCGCGCGCCCAAGTGACATTTAACGGTTGTTTACACCTCTTTGTTACATACGTTTACAACGGTTTATTCATTACAATTTTAAACCTTTCTTGTGTCAAAGTTTTCGATTTTCGATTTATTTTATTTCTATCCCACTATCAGATTATATTATTTTTGATGAGGTTTCATAAAATACACAGATACAAGCCCTAAATGTTATTATTATGCCCCATTATCCTCCATATGTTATCTCAACCACATCCATTAGAAATTGAAATTGGTAAGGTTATGCTAATGGCAATGTTAGTAGCTCATAAGCTTACTGCAGGGCTAAAGCAAGCATCATCGTAAACTTGGCTTAGTGTTGTTTTCTTAGAACTTCAACTTTTCCAGTAACTACTGACTAGTCGACTGTTAGTGAAAGTCAAATAATTTTAAATGCATGAAGCGTTTCTGAGCCAAAGAGGAGTGTCATTTTCAATATATACAACTTGTAAATATGATCGCTGTAAATGCTATAAATATAGGTAAAAGAAGATTGGAAATACGTGGCGATGGTTCTGGATCGACTTTTCTTATGGATATTTACTCTAGCAGTCTTGGTGGGAACGGCAGGGATAATCCTTCAAGCTCCTTCACTGTATGATGATAGGGTGCCTATTGATAAGAAATATTCCGAAATCACTGGCTCACGGGCAACAATTCGTAGAGGTCCACAGTAAGAACCACTGAACCACTACTCAAAAACGGAATCTTTTTATACATATAGTCTAATGTAATTTTATATCCATCAAAACTGGTAGTTCATCCGTGTAAATAACATTATGTAATCCATAAGACGAGGCAAATCGATACGATAGTGCCACTAAGAGCGACTATACCGTATAAAAATTTCAATATTTGCATTTAAGAAAGTCAGAATAACCAATATGCAACGTTGTTGTATGATTATAAGCAGTGTGCTCTATTTCTTATTCTATTGTTATTCTAGCAAGTTTTTCAGCATTTTAGCCCTTTGTGCTTGCCAATGCAAAAACTTGACTCGTAGGAAAACAAAATGGTGCTACATAAACTGACGACAGAGTTGAGTTGTTTTAATTATTAGTAGTAAATGGATCTTAAAAAGATCGTATACTTTTGATGAACAGTCAAGCTTCAAATAATATTTCATTTGTATTTACCCTGAAAAGTTTATAAGAGCAAATGTGACAAATGACATTAATTTACTTCATTTAATCGTAGTTTATATTTTAGGTAGATCTGTAGAAATGATACCTTCATTTAAACTGGTTTTAAAAATTGTAATCACTAATTTATGAACAAAACTCTCATTTTGCTCACCAATACTATAAAAATGTCACTAAAGAATTAGAAGCTTGCCAAAAACGGCCAAGTTCTAAATAATCGCAACAATAATGCCTCAATGTTTGTACTTTGAGTAGTATACATGATATCAGAAAAATCCGTCGAACCAGTATAGTGGAAGAGGGAGATGCGTTTAAAATAAATGTAGAAGTAAGAGGTAATATTCAATGTCCAAATATTCAATAATGTAATGATTGTGTACAATTCTCTTCGCAGCATCGGTATCGGTAACAACAAAATTATTTAACCCTTAACGTTGTCCAAAAAAAATTCCCAAAACATAATTGATGCATGAAATGAAAATGAATAATGTTAATAAATAAAAAATTGTATTTATTAACATTATTATTTAATGATTTGACTAGCCAACTACGTAAAATACCAGAATAAAAAGGACGAGTACGTTTATAAGTGAAAAAAGCAGTCGGACTACGGATTTTAGAAATAATGTAGATTGTGTATGAAAATTAATTTTAATTTTAATTAAAGTTGAATTAAAGTAAATTTAAATTGTATGTATTTTATCTTTAAATCCCTATAATACATACAGTAAGGTGTAATAGCATTATTTATATTATTATTCAACACCTTTATGGTCAAGATGAGTTGAGTGTAGAGAAACCCCATTTTCTATTGATAGAACATCTACTTAACGGATTGGATTAAGAGAGATAGATGTAATTTTCAATATTGGGGTTTCATTTCCTTATTGAAGTTATAATTGAACCACTTGAAAGTTGCGGCTTACAAGTTATATTGTATTATGCATGTTGTGGTGTGAAAGTTAGATACTGAAGTGAAAACATATGCCAAAATAGAATATCATCTTATTGGAGTCATGCGTGCTAAAACTTATCGTAGAAACTAGGAACTAGGGGGACCACTGAATAAAGTAAAGCAGGTACTCGTTCGAGACGAGTTCTTATATTACATACATTTCTAAGAACTCCGCTGTATTTCATTTTCATTAATCATTTTTAGACCTTTCAATTGTCGGCTTACTACTCTTTATACAACTCAATCAATTCCTCTTCTTCCTTTCCAGAGGTACGAGGGGGCATTAGTGTATAATACTACGTACATCTTTATGAACCCCTACCTACCTTCCCTTTAAGAAAAGCGCATTGAAGATTTCCAGGACGAATTTCCGGACAAAACAGCCCAGTTGTAATGATAGTAGCAAGCATACAATACCCACACACATAATTCAAAATGTACAGCCAAAGTTCTTGATACAGCATGATAAATATTCTGCCCATTGTTGTTTTTTGAAAGGATGAAGAAGACACGTGGATGACACGGAAGATGAAGAAAAGACATATTTATGCCAAAGGTATGTCGTTAGAAGTGACAGTAAGTCTACACCTTTTTGAGGAGCGAGTGAAAGTTTCAGCCTGCCTCGCCTTTCTATTTTCTCTCTATTTAAGTCCCCCATTCCTTTTGCAGCCTCTTTTCTATCATTTCGAGAGAGCAATGCTAGATCTATTAGACCGTCGTTTCTCAAAACAAACATTTCGAGGAAGTTGGCTTCTTTCGATTCGATTACATTCTTATTATTTCAGTCAGACTTACACAGTCAGGTTAAATTACTGCTGTCTCTGTCACGTATAGTTGCTCAGCTGAACATTACTTTTCGTCAATATTTGTGTGAGAGACGAGAGCTAAAATTTTCGTCATATATTAAATACCAGACACGAAAAGAGCATAGGTAAATGTATTCGGACGTTAGAGTCAGCCACATTCAACATTGGAGAAATGCACTAGAAATTTTTGTAAATCCTACTTAAATATTGACTAGCCTACGAGAACCCGCTGCTGCTTCGAATCATGACCAAATCTTTGTTTAAATAATTGGTGGCCGTCCGTGACGGCCGGCGAGAAGCTTGCCACTTCGCAACGGGTGCCCACCGTGCCCTTTCATTCCTACCCCTCTTTCTTGGAAATTGTACATACTTCTATCCAATCCCATACCTTGGCTTGACAGCCTCTCTACATTGCTAAAGGCACTCATCCACTAATCGAGATTTATCGGCGGGGTAGTGTCTTATGATATAAAGGGTCCCATACACCTAAGCACGTCCCTTCGCGACGTTTCCCGCCTCGTTGTCTCCCCCATTTTAAACTCACACTACGTTCTGGCCGCTTCGCATCGTTCAAAGTACCACTATTCCTTCTCACGTCCCACCAGGCACACATGCTAACATCCGTATTAGCATGGCACAGGTAAATTACACCCCCCCTCGCGGAATAACTCTAATATACGAAATAATTCTTCCACATCTAATTCTACCACTCCGTAGCAACCCCGCATCTAATTCTTACACTCTGTAGAAACCGCATACCGTAACAACCCCGCTTATCTCATTCTCTCACTTCGTAGAAACTCCGCTAATCCTATTCAATCATTCCATATAAACATTGAGGTCATATAATTCAACTACATCGTATTTTTAATTATTTTTTTATTTTTACTTTTTTCATGAGAAAGAATTGGTGGTACTTATAAAGTCATCTAATTAAACTACAACCACCGTATTAGAATAGATCTCTAAAAAGTAAAACAAATTCAATTTTTTTATTTTTTTCTCAAAATTTTGAAAAAATTGAAAAATTATTATCGAATTTTGAAAAAACTCATATTATAACCCCGTAGGGTATTTTAAGAGGAGTTCAAAACTGTATTCTGTTAGAAAATAAGAATGCAAATTGAGATAGCATATTATAACTTTATGGTCTGACTCTGATGCCTTTAGTTATCAAATTGGCTGATTTTTCATTGACAGCGTTTCAGTCAGTAAGGGCAAGTTTTCGCTGCATCACTTTATTCATGAACTCCCGTCTCTTGACTTTTGCAGTAAAATTTCACGAAATGTACTAATCTAAATCATCACAGTAATTAATACAACGTATTGATAAGACTTCTAATGGAAAATGGAAAGACGCTTACAGTACGATCGCGTGCCCCCATTGTTTTTGCCAATAATGTTTGTCAAATCCAACCTGAGTGAATTACCGTCATGCATTTTTTAACCACACACATCAAACGTTAATTATTTACATCACCGGACCACTCTGGTTTGATGGCCTACTATGTATCGGGATATCGGAAATCGATTTCGGTATTTCCGCAATTAAACATTTTGTATTATCTGCTGTGTGGCAGGGCGTGCTACTCGCAAACTGTCTGCTATACTCTGCTATCTACTGCACTGGTTTTTTCTCCCTATCACTTCCTAGCAAGCCAACAGAATCGAAGGAATCGAGTCAAGTAGATAGTTCCGTAATTATATCCTTAATATAATAGTCCTCCAACGGAAATGTCTAACTTTGAAATTATCGGGCTCAAAAATAAAGGTTTCTTTTGAAATAATAATTCCGTCTGGAACAGTTTCTCACCTTTGGTATAATTCCCAGTGCCAAATTGGAGTTTGGAAAAAGAAACCCTCGGGGAATCAATTAGGAAAATACAGTATTCTACTGCCCAAGTAAATGAAGTTACACTGCAAAAGGGTCCAAAAATGGAAAATGTTATCTAAACAACATGCATAAGACATGTATACGTTTCTCTAGCTCTGCATGATTTGAAGTGAAAATAAAATAGGTGTAACAATATTACCAGAAAGACAAGTTGGTTGTGACATTTGCACCATCGTAAACATGAAAGAATTTAAATTGTCTCTACAAAGCAGAAAATTTGTCTTGCAAGAGTTTATGTACTACTGTTGTTATTTGTCATCCTTATTACTACATTTCTACCTACTTGTTAGAAAGTGAAAGTAGTATAATACAACAGTTCGACCATGAAAACGTGTTAGAGAACAAACCCTTGCTTGCACGAGTTCCATTTTCAGAGAAAGTTTAACTATTTTCCATTTTTGTTTCCTCCTCTTGAAATCCCTGCCATAATGATGACTAACCTGGCCGATTTTGACAGAACACGAGAAGGGATGAAGGTTTGGTTAGGATTCTGGAAGGGATTTCTTCTAAGACAGACACTTAAAATAGACAAGGGAGTGAAGAAAATAGGAGAGTCTTACGAGTGGCAATTGCCAGCAAGTCAGTCATCTTTAAAAACAGCCTAGTTTTCTTGCACCAACAACAGCAACAGAAATTGAGACTAGGATAAACCTTAACGTAGAGAAAACAGTAACGTGAAAGAAAAACGCAAGTAAGAATCCAATCCTTAAAATGTCTCACAGCCAAGCATAAGTCCCATTCTCCTTCACAACTCCAGTTTGAACGTGCACAACTTATGATAAGAGAATACTCTCCAATTCTATTGAATATCTCGTATATTCAAAGAGAACATAGACCGTTTTGTCCATGTTGGACTAGAACTACATACAACTTACAGTATGGCAGTTAGGTCTGTGGGAGCAGGAATCCATGACCTCGGGCCAGGAGGAAGTAAATCCAATGATGCCTGCGGCGAGGAAATGAGATTTAGTGGCATAGTTTTCAGTGACAGCCGAATAGAATTCTAGGTTATTACAATGTAAATAAAATTTAATTGAAGTTGGTTCACGGATGTCCGTACGGATGTATGATCACGATGCATTCTTAAACACGTTCTACGATTTCAACATGCAATACGTCATTTTAAAGGGGATGCAAAAGGGCAGTATTTAGTTGAGAAGCTAAGTGATCTGGACCATCATGGGGGTTGTGGTAAAGCGGTTTCTCCGTCCGTTAACTTTTAGAGGCGTATTATGCATCAAATTGCAAGGAAATTCGAAGTAGAACTGCGGTGACTGGTCAAGCGAGAAAGCAGTGAAAGGTAGCACGAAGTGCCATTTAAAACTGAATATTCTGCGTCGCAGTTGCAGCAGGGTGTTCGTTATGGTTCAGTCAATTTTTAAAAGCGTGAATGATCCCATATTTAATAATCTAGGCTTATCCGCCAAGTTATATTGTAATGAAACGAAAACATACCATGCAGAAATGCATGTACATACTTAGCATGTATGTAAGCATGGCATGGCAGTGGCACTAGAAATAAGCAAATAAAATCTGAGGGAAAGCCAGTAGAGGACAGTTTTAGTAGGAGTCGACTAGAGTTGGTAAACTTAAAACTTCAAAAATAAAAGAGTAATAAAGCATTTTTTCTCTCAGAATTTCATTTCCGAAATTTTTTTCATCAGTCATCATTTTTTACCTAGTTTAAGCTTTTAAAGCCTGCCATAAAGTCAGCATATGTTCTACAGTTACTAGAGGAAAATGTCTAGTGAAATAAAAGACCAGCAACAGGAAATTCACCACGGAAATGAGTTGTTAGACAGTTAGCGAAGTAAGGTGTAGGAGTACGTAGCTGTGAAAAATGTTAGTTTCTTCGTCTTTAACATTGGATATCGAATTGATTCAAGTTCACAAATCATATTGTACTTATTTCCGAAGGAAATTAATGAAATCTCAGTTGGCTGACTTGAGTTTCTTTCCTTTCCAACAACAACCTTTGCAATTTTCACGAATAGAGCTTTCTAAAAAATGAGAGCTGTTGTTTGTTTGGAATATGACGATGAATACAGCTTAGAAATGGGATAATTGAATTCTCAACTCAAATTGTACTACGGTAAGGAAATTACTGAGATCAATTTCAAATTGCTTGTGGGAACTAAATGAGCTTTTATACCTAGAAACTCCATCACCAACACAATGGTATCTTCAGAAGCAGCCGTAGACGAAGTAGTAATAGTAGGTTACTACATTTAGTCTCTTATCTGTATGTTTGGAAGAGCAAACAACAGCAACTTTGCTCAAATCCAATCAGAGGAATGGGAGGATAATTAAAACAACGAACGATATTCTGAGACTGCAAATTTACTTCACACGAGTGTTTGAATCGGTTGACTAGCTATTTCACTGAGTGGTTTGATTCATCTGTAGAGTTTCAAAGCTTTCAGAATATATCAGCACTTAGGATTAAATTAGAATTAGAATTCTTTTATAAAGATAACATATCCTATGCTGCTGTGTATCATAATCTCTGAACGACTCCATGCACTATTTATCTCTTGGTAGGCGTGCTATTCATTTTATCGATGCCTATAATAAATAAATAATTTATGTCGGATTGAATACCGCATTTGCTATGATGTTTCTCCTATCTTCTCTAATGTCATTTTCGTGTTCAAATATAAAATACTTTACTAAGCTTCACTTTAACTCCTTTAAAGCTTCATTACCTCAATTTCCAGACATCGGTTAGTGTGATCTTGAAAGAGAAAAATATCAGTATGCCAGAACCTGACTACCGTATAATCTCGAATAGAGGCCCTCCTCAAATAGTGGCCCCCCTCTAAAGCTCGGAACTGTTTATTAGTGGCCCCCCTCGAATAGTAGCCCCTCTCGAATAGTAACCCTGGGGCATTGAGTCGCTTCCCCATGCGTTTAAGACACGTTAAACCATGCAGTAAATAAAACGCTTTTTACAACAGAACGATTGATTTATTTGCTTATCGCGTGCATTTGCTTATCCAACGGACCAGTCATTAATTCAAATATCAGTTTGTGAAGATACTGATGAATTGGAGCAAAATTAAGTTGTAATTGACGACGATAGCAGTTTGGAAAGTAGAGCCTCGGAAGATGAGGGCGATAGCTGTAGTTCTACTGACTGAACATTAATTTTGTTTCTGTATTTTGATATTCAAGAACGAAATAAAGTAATTAATGCTAATGCTTTTTCAAAGTAAGGAATGCTTTTTTAAAAATTAAAATATTAGTAGCCCCTCCCGAATAGTGGCCCCCTCAAAAAAGTCAAAAATTGAATAGTGGCCCCGGCGTGTATTCGAGACAATACGGTAGTTAAATAATTAAACGGTCATGGTGTCATTTTACAGAAAGCTGCTGATCATAGACTACTCATTACGATACGTGGAGTGTGGGTCCTTACTGTAAGTAAGCGTACGGATCTAATACTCAAACTATTAGATCAAAAATGTATGGCAAAACCGCTTATCAAAATAATTGAGTCCATTCAAGCAATAAGTTAAAAATTTAGATTTGACAGCTCAATAAGCAACTTAAACCAGTCGGCCTCTTCGCTTAATGTTCAGCGTTTTCATCTTGAAACAAAAACTCTTTGTTTTATTGTCATCTGCATAGGAAGTACTGAATGGCTACGGAAGTATAAGTACTTGTAATAAAATAAATTTACAGTTATAGCTTGAAGGGTGCTACAGCAGACAAAGAATATGCGGATATTGCTTTTCTTTAGAGTTATGATATGATTGCTGATTATGATTGCTTACAACTAGTGGAATTTATCTCAGTGTCAGATCTCTGGGAGGAACAACTTGTCTTATCTATTTGTTTTCTGTCAGTGGTTAACTGGAGTGCTGAAATTATACCTCTCACTTATATGCAGCTATGAATAGCAAAAATTGTACCCTTTCTTCTTCGTTTTTATTAAATTTAATAAATTATGGTTAGTTTTCAGGCATTGTAATGTGATAAAAATAAATTCTCCAAGATTCAATAAAGTGAGGCAACAACACTTGTCGCCCAACCCTTCCCCACTTTATTCTAATTTCTTTACTCATCCAGTCAGATTATTTAGCAGAAATAGTAACTGTAACAATATGATAATGAAGGTGTACACGAAGTACCTATTATGCTGTAAGTATTTAAGGGCCAGTATTTTACAGTAAAAATGTAACGTTCAACTATCGAATTTTCTAGGATTGTCGAAGCACCCCCTGTATAAAATATAAGTAAGATAGAAAAAGAAACTAGAAATATGTATACCGCATCCAAATAATAAGCTTTGAAATTAGAGGATGGAAAATTAAAGTGTAGAAGCTGTCAAAAGCAAAGCAATGTAAAATACAAATTAATGTCACTGCAAAAGGTGAGAGTGATACGTGGTGTTCGAAACTGGTAAATGATAATTTCAATGGCAATATCGGCCGTTCAGTTGCCTTTGTGGCTGCCAGTGAAATTAAAGTGACTTAGTTGTATCTTCTTGATGCCTGTATTTTACGTTTCTATACAAATGTCTTGTTTTGCACCCGCTTCCATTTTATAGAAGGAAGTGGTGCTTCGGTGTCATTGCTTTAGACATTAATGATGGCAAATTATATTTGCAGGCATCTTTTAACAGATAAGCACACCCCATCCCAGTATTCTTCAGTGTCTCTGAAGTCGATCGTAAAGGAGGACAAGATGGCAAACTGGAAGAATAAGAATAGAGCCAGTGCAGTGTTGAACACACTTTTGCTCCCATCATCCAATCACACGAGAGTGCTTAATCAATATTTTCTAATGTTCCGTATAATAATAAGAATAATCCATCTAAACCCAAGCAACATATATGGACTATGATTCTTCCGGCCTAGTTTCCTCCTCTTCATCATCGTACATTAGTACAGAACCTTCAGTGAACATAAAAACATCAATACAACACTATTTTGTTTATTTGTATCTCTCGTAAAATGGTGTAGAACACATTGTCATCGGACGATGGATGAAAATTAATTTTACATTGGGAAAAGGGGTTCCTCATACAATATTGTGTCACTTACATACACATATTTAACTTCCCTGCTGTTGCGTTGAGACATCTTCATTATTAGTAGCCAGGATAGATAATTTGTATACCTTTTCAATATTACTGAGTGCAATTTTAATAGCTGAGTACGTAAAGTAACTTCGATTTTACACAAATAGGGAAGTAAAGAAGGATGGAAACAAGTAGTCTATAACGAGACGAAGATTCAAACTGCATATATTTTAGGTGGATTTAAGAATTCTAAGTCTTTTTACAGTCACGCAATATATGCCAGCCCCTCCAGAAGCTTTCAGGAGATTCGACTATTTGGTAGTCTTGTAGTTAAGGAATTATGGTAGGCGGAAACGACAATGGAGGGTTGGATTGTCATTGCTAAGATACTCTGAAAAAGACTTCCATCCAAATAAGTGGAAAAAGACTATCCTGGGAGGAATCATTTCTATCCAACACCCATCCAATGATAAGAGTATACCACCAATAAAATTTATAGTTTGAATTCTTCTCGATCCATAGTATCCCCTCTTTCTCGATCTAAAACTCCAAGCCCACAGAAAGTTAAATTTTAAAATCACGTTTAAAAAAAGCAAACAACGATAACTCTACAACTGACAGTATCTTTAGAATAATGAGGCAGAAAGGAGAAGAGACATATAAGAGCGTTCGTCAATTATCATAAATAAATTGACTCAAGTTGCCAGTTATTCTCTTTCTCTTCCATCAATTATATAGAGCTTAATAATTGAAATGCCAAGTGTGTGTCTCAACTAACAACCAACCCAACCCAGTCACTTTGGTGTACTAGGACTAGTGGAGTTTGACTTTCTAAAGAATGGAAAATTAGTTTTTTTCCGTTCTCTTGCTGCAAGACAGACGTTTAGGAAGGAGCAGATTAACGACTATGGGAGAAAGCAATTTTCCTTCATCTTAAACCCAGTAAAGTCAAGAACGTCTGGGAGAAAGACTCTGAATTAAAGGTAGTCTTGATGGTAGTTACCGGGCAGCCAACCTCACACACACCTATGTAGTTTTTGCTCTTCTCTTGTGATACTATATTGTATTTCCGGTTTTGCTGCTCTACAATAGTTCCCCCAGTTTAATTCCTCCGACATTCCATGTTAAATGATAAACATTAGCCGTCTTTATGCTCTGAATAAGCGATTTTTCAATTTTAGTTCTAACCAACAACTCTCCTCGGTTATTAAAATCAGAATTACGTTAGTTTTCAAAGTAGTTTGACAGTAGGAGTAGGTGGTATAGAAATGCAAGTGGGAGTAACAAAGTAGTCAGGATGATGATGCTATTTGACTATGGTGTGTACAGACTGCTGAAGTATGGCATGGACTACTTAAACTTCCTTTCTTGCTTTTCACTTCTCATCTCCTGCATGTGCATGCATAGCCATTTTAATGTCCTATTTCTCAATCTTCAAACGACGAGAATGACTGACTTAGTAGATAGTTGAAGTTCCACTTCTTCATTCATCCAGTGATCTATTCATACCTTCAAAGAACCTTCTCCTTGGTCTTCCTTTTCCAAGGCAGCTTTCCCTCTCTTTCTTTGGATAATCATTCCATTCCGTTTATCAAGGCGAACTGAATAATGTGTCTTTTTAAAAGACGCTTTGCTTGGCCAACTTAAACATTGGTTTGTATGAAATGCTTTAATGCCTAACATTAGAGTGGAGCAGTGGTGAGGAGTCGGGTGTTTGTAGTAGGTTTCACCTCTATAATCTTGGTAGGTTGGTTAGTGGTGTAGTTGGCTGGTTGTTCACAGAACTCGGTTGAGGTTGAAGAACGGTTTATGTTTGTTAAAGACGCACAGCAGTGTAATGACGGGATTCATTCACATTCTTTTGTATCTTGTTTTTTATTTCTGAGACTAGTTACACCTCCACCTCTCAAGTTCATCTGAATGGATACCTTTACTTTCATTTCGGAACTTTAATGCCACTGGAATACATATGAAAGGAATTTTTTGGAAGAAAAAAGAAGTAATTATTATGGAACGTCCACCACATGAGAATCCCCACGAGACGTGGTTTACTATAATATCTGAGCAGTCTTGAAATGTTACAGGGAATTTGATGGGAAATTTACACCTGACACTCATCCAAGCTGTTGAATGAATTGCAGCTTGTATTTGTGGTCGTTCTTGAAAATAAATGTAATAGTAGAGAGGCTTGTCATTATCAGTTTTAGGATTCAAGGAGAGAAACAGTGTGATATAAATCCCAATTTAAGTTTAAACCTCCAAGTACAGCTAGCAGAGCCCACTCCAGGGCGCTTTGGCGCAATATTTATAGACATTTATATTTTTTGAACAAATTTATATGTTTTGTGCCAGTTTTTGTTTTTCAATGTGGGGGCCAGCCCCCACACCCCCAGTTCACTCTTTTTCCCTGCTCTTTACATTTTTATGATTTTGGTGAAAAAGTAGAAAAATACTTTTCAGGCTATTTCATTACCCGGTGGGGTTTTTTGACCCCCACGGGTCGTTGGGTTAACCGATTTGGTTCATCTTCGAACTTAACTCCTAACTACATGCCAAATTCCGCTGTATAAAATTTGGAGTCGGTGGCACTTCGTGTACGAGAGTTATCGTGATATCGGACGGACGGACGGACGGACACGGCAATCCCTATAGCCCTAGAATGGGCTAAAAATTCGAATCCTCATATTTTACTATCAAATACCAATCAAACCTAGGTCACTTTTAAAAGCAGCGAGAAGCAGTAAAGTAGGAAAAATGTCCCGTCCTTGTATCGTTTCAAAAAAAAGAAAACGAGACGTTGATTAAAAACTTTTGACTTGATAAGAATGTGGTAAGTAGGGCCGCAATACACTACATGTGCTTACGCGTTCATCAATAATTTTCCTATGCCTATTAGTTGTGTTCCTAGCATTATATTGATTGACGATATAAAGGAAAGGAATTCTTTAGGCATTCATTTCTGAAGAATGATCTTCTGTTGACTTTCCATAATAGATTACCTCAGTTAGGGCACTTTGACAAGCTTACAGCATACAATTATTTTAATTCTAAGCATTCATCATATGATTGGAAGTATACGTAGCGTGCAGTAAGGGAGGGATAGAAACGGAAGTATATGTAGCTTGCAGAAAAGGAGGTATGGGATTGTAAATATTTATAGCTTGCAGGAAGGTAGGGGTAGGATTGCAAAAGCGGGGTTGCTACCAGAGCGGAGTGGTAGACTTCTCTGCAGCCGCTATAGATGACCTCCAATTTTTTAAACTAAGAAACTCTATGATATGATTCAAACTAGCGGGTTGCTGGTAGCCTAGTCGGTACTAAACTGGTACTAAGCTGGCCTTTGCTTTGTCAAAGTTGTAAACTATCATGAAATATAAGCAGAGCGGAGGACAAAAGGAGAAATAAATCCAGTTTCCAAATACAATGGAACTTTGTTTGTCGAGAAAGGGCAAAGTGGACAGTAACCGCCTGTAATGTAAAACAAAAACTTTTGTAAACAGACGTGAATGCTTTATTGAAATAAATCGGTACACGGAACCAAACAAATAGAGCACTTGTAACATAAGGCATTTCCGTGTATAAAAGTAAAATTACAGTCAGATATGCTTAATGTCAACATTCTTCTCGTTCCCTCTGAAGTTGAAAGTATCTCTTTCCAAGTGGCGTTGACCAACTAACCAATCAACAGACTAGAATCGACGCAATAGTTGTTATAAAAGCCTAAATGACACCATGCAAGAAGATTGGAAAAGAAAGTTACGGCCAAAAAGTCTTTCCTCTAATCCGCTTTGGACAGTTCAAGACAGAATGAGAAATGTGAAGCTCGAAAGGAATTGGTGGTCACACAGATAACATACCGTATTTCCGACTAATAGTTCCCCCCTGTAAATAAATCACCTACTTTTCCAACGTAAAAATAAAAATCATCTATCTATCTTACTCCACTTTAGCATTTTTTCAAGTTTTCCTTACACCTTTAAAATGCACTAGGGAATTGATACCGTAAATACGGCAATATTATCCTTTTCATGCGATCTTTTTAGTGCAGGGACTGCATTCTGAATGCTGAAAAGATAGAGAGACAGAGTTTATCCGACCATCACATTGGTATTTTGAGATCGACTCTACGAAGAGGACAAAGTGAGAATAAAGGAATTTTCGGATGGCTAGATATTATTTTATTATTTTATTTCTAACGCATCAATCATTTATCGTCAAGAAATCTAATAAGGCGTACAAGCTGCAGATTTTTTGCCAGCGCAATCTCTTACAGAAGAATAGACCATTATCTTGCAGGATGAGAAAATGTCTCTTTAATCCTTATTGATTTTACGGTTTATTATCAGTTTTTTTTAAATCGATACGATACAATACGATAGGTCAGGATGGAAATTCATCTAGGGTCTACGTGAGAATAATTTTTGAAAATGACTCAGAATTTTAAAAAATGAATCAGAATTTTTAATTCTGCCACAATTACAGCGCACTTGCCAAAATGGATGCCTACGTTTTGCCAACATCAGTATTTTTCTGCCAAATCGTTTTCACCAACCTGCATATGATATTTTCCTACTGTCTTTGCCACACCATCTATAGATCATAAACATGGGCCAAATATGCAGTTAAAACTGTCACTAATAAATTAACTAGCCCCATCCATGCAAAATGTTAAAATACAAATGGTATAGGGCTTCGACGAAGCATTAACCCGGCTTTATTCCTTCAATCGACTAAATTGAAATGTGTATGGTTGAACGGAGCTATTTGGGATATAAAACAAGCTTAAGTTTGCATAAGAAAACATTTCTTTCCTTTTTTCCTTTCGCCAATACACGAGGAACAGGGCAGCTTGTTAGTCTAAAATACCTTAAAGTTCAAGCAACTTGCTGCTGATGGCTCTTCCTAGAAATAAAAAAGGTGCCAGCTCTGCCAAAGTTTTATCTAAATGCTTATCATGAAAAAGCACCCCCATCCAGAACTTGCGGAGAAGCATAGCAATTCAACTAACTATCTGTAGCTATGTCATCTAAATCAAGGTGTGATACACAAGATATAAATCCTTTCCCTCGCATCCCTCTATCACAAAGTTGTCTCCGTCTTTCTACTGTTACAGCACGACAATGACGGCACAAAGCCAGAATTGAACTGTACAATTCCTGCACTGACTTCCGTTAACTCTACCAAATACACAAAGCAAGCATGGAGGTGAAGTATCAAAAAAGTAACAAAGCCTACCAGAAAGTCAAATAAGACTTTATCTCTAGATATTTTCGTACCAAAGGAAAACACTTTTTTTGACGATCTCCCATCAGATATGGAAATCCCTGTTGTCTTCTTGCCTGACACCTAAGTATTCCACCATAAAGCTATCACCACTACTGAGCCTAGCATCGAAGTTAAACAGTTAGCTGTCTGAAAAAGCAAAGCCCTCCAGTTAAAGAGGTATTAGGGGATCTTCAATTTGCCAAATTTTATACATGTATAGCTAGTGGGAAGGGTAGGATTCTTCATTTACAAATGGAACTGTTTCCATGAGGAGAAAGGAGGAAAAATTTACACAACTACTTATCCAGAAAAGATATTAACCGGGTTAAGAAATTATTTTGAGTCTGACGCTGTTAAGCTAGAATAAATCCTTAGCTGGAGGCACAGCTTTAAGTTTAGTGTTCAGAAGCCGTCAAAACGTATCCGAGGCTGATCTAGACTTTTCTCTCTCCTTGTTTCTCTACTGCCTGTCTCAGTATCCGTGTTTTGATATCTCTGACAGAGTTGAACAGCTCTATGTGTCTCTCATTTACTATAGAAATATTCATTCCACGTGAGATATGAACAGTCAGAAAAGACCGTCTTATCCACCAAGAGGGAAATGAATCCCGAAGCATAGATAAAGTAGTAGTCGGTTCACAGGCAGTGAGAAGTAACTAGGAAGACAAATAGAAGATTGAGTGTAAGGAAGGGTAAGTTAGAATAATAATTCCACGCTGTTCAACTACTGTGGGATGTTCTTCACATTACTCCTCATCCGACAATATAATAAGTTGTGGTTGGTGAAAACAGGAAAATGGTATAAAGGAAGAAAAAGTCATGTATTGTACAGTCAACTTTAGTCATCGAAGAATAACCCTGCCCTCCTAGATACATTTCGCTAAACTTGCCAGGCACTATTTTACATGATAAACATTTTTCAGCATTTACCAAAGGCTCACCAAAAAGGGATTGGTAAAGTTTAAGAGTGGAGGACTTTCACTGCCGCTACGACAAAATGGCACTATTACAAGGCAATGTGTGCGAATACATAAACGCTGAAAGTTGAATAATGTACTCTTTACAACAATAGAGTCGGCGGTAGCATCTCTCTCTCTCTTGACTGTTGAAGTTGCCTGGGCAAAGAACCCATTTCATAGATTGCATTATCCAATAAACCCAGCTCCTGCGCTGCTGTTAAGCGACCTAGTTAGTGGAAGTTTAATATATGTATGTATTAGTGAGCCAAATGGAATCTTCGTCGCACTTTTATTTCTTCCGAACTAAACAGAAGTTTGCGTAAAAGCAGCAGCAAGGATTAAGGTAACATTGACTCCAAACACGATTGACTTCGATGCTGATCTCGTAGTTTAGTTTGTATAATGCATCATTATTCATTTATTTATTTAAGAACTCAAAAACTCTCTAGGGTTCTCACCCATGGAGTAGTAACATTCATATTCTTGGTCATGGTACAGATTTCAAAATAGTTATATATTTATAAATAATTGTAAATAAATAGTAAATTTTGCAGGCATCATCCATCACATACTAGATATTCCTCCATTGTTACAATTCAACATTTCCCATCGGGACGTTCTCTGGCCTATTTCGAGGTTGTTTCTTACATATAATTTGCAAATAGTTTGTTTGAACAGCTTTTGTCTCACAGATCAATATTAAGATTAAGATTAAAGTTAGGTTAATTTAAATCCGCCTACAAGTGGTTACAGATTGTTGTCTGCATAAGCAGTATTAATTACTAAATACTGTAAACAATCTATCTATATGACTAACTAATGTATATACTAGCCTATTCTCAGAACTCATTATTCCAAAACTAAATTTCTTCTTTTAATGCATCATTATAAGCATGTAGAATATTATTTACTGATGAGTGAAATAATACTTTCACTGCGTCTCTTGGTAGAAACGTCGACACTTCTGTTTTTTGAGAAATCAGTGCATCATTAAATTTAAACTGAATTTTTAAGTTTCAAGCCAGTTAAATTTGGACATTTGGACGTTTTTGACCCACAATTTAATTTCAAACCAAAACAAAGGCACAACAGACGTCATCCGTATTAAAAATAGTGAGACTAAATATGAATAGCAAACACATAAAGGTATCATGGTTAATTCACAGATTCACTTTAAAAGTATCTGCGGCTTATCTAAATATGTTTTTCGATTACCCGAAAAGCAGCATGGCTCTGCTTTAGAGTACACTAGATCTCCAGCGGAGCTGGCCAGCTCCCCAAATACTGTAAAATACTCCAAACCCAGTTCCCCCATCCCGCTTCTACAATTTATAAGTTCACTTTCCATCCTTCCCTCTTCTTCCTCTTCCTCTTACCCCAGCTTCGTACACCAGTTCCATCCTAAATTACGCCTTCCCCATTTCCGCCTTTATCCAGTTCTCCGCCCCCAGTTTCTAGCTTTTTCTGATATCAGTTCTTCCGTCCCCCACCCTCAGCTCCTCTTTTCGCCGTCTCCAGTTCCCTCTTAACTTCTCCCTCCCCCTTTCCAAGTTCCAACATATACCAGCAGGTTCCACCTTCCTCTATCTCTAGTTCCCCGTCCCCTTCTTCCGTCCCAAATTTCAACACATACCAGAACCCCCTTTCCCTGTCCTCAGTTCCCCCTCCCCTTCGCCCTATCCAAGTTTCAGCATACTCACTTCCCTTCCCAAGTTTCAACATGTATGAGCTTTCTCTTTTCTCCCTCTCTAAGTTTTAACACATAGCAGAAGTATAAGTTAACGTTCAAGATATAAGGATAATTTCAGTTTCAGTATACATATGCATGTCAATGGGCTTAGCTATTGAAATGCATGTGTGCTCATTTCAACATATGTGAGATAGTGTACGATACTGTTCTCTGTACCCACCAGGTTGGAGGCTGCATCGCATGCGTACTGTGCTGCAAACAGTTTTTTGCAATTAGTCAGTGTTCGATGGTTTACTATATTTTTTTAATAGCCTACCGTATTTCCCGATTTAATTTCCCTGGGGAATTATTATTTCGAAGGAAAAATTAGAAATTGTATTAACATGGAAAAGATAGGGACAATTAAATTTTTTAACATGGAAAGGTACTGGGGAATTATACCGGGGGGGGGGGGGGAATTATTTCGGGATGGGGAATGAAATCGGGAAATACGGTAGGTCAACCACAGGCTAATTATCTTCATTTTAAGACTATTGTCATAGATTTCTGTTGAGCGATGCAGTAGTTTTCCGCGGCCGAAGTAAAAGTAACGAAAAAAGGGTTACGCAGTATGTTAAAAAGGTAATCTAAAATGGCTTAACTTTAGTTGTTCTGAAGTTCATTAATTTAGAATTTCAACATTACTGTGACGTTATTAAGCCGACAAATTCGAAGTTTGAGACTGTTTTTATAAAAATTTGTTAGCGTTTTCATCACGAACCTTTGCGACTTATACACTCAGGCTCGTCTTTAGTAAAAGTGATGGAGAAAAATTATCTAAATGAAAAAGGCATTAATGTTTTCCTTAAGATGGTAAGACACTATGGGATTTACTAACCTAAAGAATGCAACAAATCCATTTTTCTTTTCTGTAAAGAACTAAAGCACTAAGACTACTTTAAGCAAAATAGTAATACATTTAAGATTAATGCAAGATAAAAGGATCTGTAAGAAGAGTACGAAACTATTACGCACAAGTTGGAGAAAGCAACCTAGCCATCGCCGGAGTTTTCAACTTTTTTTCTCAGGTCTCTCACAGCATTAACCAAAAAGCACTTTGGCAGGCAGACAGCGTTTTATCCTTATTGTACCAATCTGATAAATTTGAATCTATGGCAGCAACAAAATTTCCTACCTCATGTCCTTCCAACTTCTCTCAGAGTTTGAGCTTGCCCACCTTTGTAGGGTTTTATATGACGTGTACCAGTAATTACCAAACGAATGTAAACTAAATGACCAAACTAATACTTTTAAACGTTCGTTTTTTGAAATTTTAATGGAAATGAATTATATTAATTGTAATAATGAATAATGGATATCTCCTTGATCTCTTTCCTATTTCTAAATATGTACGCATTCCAGTCGAACTGGTCGTAAATTTTCCCCCATTGTTATACTTGATTCTCAAACGAAACAGGAAAGACATTTAGGCAAAAACCACCTCCACTGTGCGAAAAACACTGGCACATTTCAGTAGAGAAATGTTCACTTTGGCAAAACTAAAGTTTAGTTTTATTTTCATTATTTCAGCTATTTCAAAGTTTAATATACAGATGCATAGTAAATAAAAACTTCGGAACTGATGAATCAATGTTTATGTAATTTGTGCTCACAACTTGGGACGAGTTTCTATATTCTTCTTCAGGCAAGTGGGAACTTATCGTCAAAATATAATTCGATAAAAAGATCATTCATAAATTATTTAATGGGACACAACTTTTCGTCGTCTGATCCTTCCTCCTTATGATTTTAACCTTAGGTAAACGCTCAATATATGTTAAAATGTAGCTTTCTCTTTGTTAAAATAACATTGCATTGATGAGAAGAAGTCCCTGCGCTTTTCCCTTTCTCACAGAATAGAGTTGGTGAATTAACAGAATAGAGTTGGCCGTACTGAAGGTTAATGCTGGAGCTGAAAGCTTCATCCATGATAAACATTCAACGTATCTGCTATGAATTTTGAACTAGGGGAAATGTGCTCACTGTTTTTTGTTCGATTCCCATTCCTTTGAATAAGGTATATCTACGATTTGTTTTGTGTCGGATTGTATCGAACAAATGACCAGATAACCCAATAAATGTTTATTTATCAACTCTATTGTATTCAACAATAGTTAATTCAAGTATTAGAGAGCAATCCTTTTTCCATTGACCTACGCCTAACTTAGGACCAAATGATTTTTCTATAGGCCCGAAACAATATTTTCCGATTTAATGCTCTTCTTATTCTCAGTCATGAGATTAGTCATTACCCCATTTTGTCCCATTGCGTTTTCCTCTACCAATATTTCCGGGGTTTTAAAATGTTTTGCTTTCTATAAAAGCGTTTGAAGTACTTCCCTCACCGATTTTATAAGCATTCGCATTCATTACATGTACTGTTTTCCTCCATGTCTAGCTTTTTATATCTAAGGATATTAGCATTTTTAACCCGAATAATGCAGGCCTTAGATTCGTTTGAGCCACTCTACTAGAACTGTTTAAACTCTAGCTCTAGCACTATCATTTTCTCCAGACGAGTGGATGCTCTTTTATTACTTGGTTTCAGTACAAAAAGTTAAAACAGAAAACCGCTAAAACAATATTGCTAATGGAAATTCATGATTCAAGTATTACATGAACAGAAATCTAATTCAATACGTAATTATATCCTAAAGATATATTCTATCATGCTATATATTTTCTATGAGAATATTCAATGACTAAGGTCTAGAGTGAAAATGGCAGTAAACACAACGGTTTACGATACAGCGGTAGTAGTAAACTGTATACCTGGAATAAATATCAGGCAGGATAAAGCATACTAGGACGATCCACATTCAAAAACATCGTAAGTTAGGTATCTGTTAAACGCTTTTCAAATGGTGAAACTTTTCTCGTCTTTCCCAAGCAAGTAAGCAAGTTCTAAAGTGAATTGGAAAACTGATTTTTACAAAAAATAGTGCGATATGCATGTGCTTTCTCTACAACTCGATGAAGGCTCAGTTTCAGTTTCTATACACGTACTTTATAATAGTCCTCCAGTGAAGCATGTAGGCCTTCGATTAAATTTAAAAAAACTATTTATAATCGTGGGGTTTGAATTAAATAGCTTTCCTCTTTATAGTCCTCTGGTGAGCTACTGAGGATGAAATTATACACCTTTTATTTCTTTTAATGCAATCTGTTTGCGGTTGTTATAAATGTTGAAATTGGTCTCTATGATATTACTCGATGTGGGTGGAACTTTGTATTTACTTCTAATTCATATTGAAATTGTAGAATTTGGCTGTAGCTCAAATTGTAAACCCTTCAACTCATAATGTTTAAATTTCTTTATATGCATTTTCCCCGTCAAATTTGGATGGGCTGGAAAGGAATAGGTTAGTATGCAAACATTTAGCTTTGGCCCCTAGTCAGGGGTCTTTGCAATATTTTTCTTTTAAAATAGCCTAACTAGAATTCCAAACTAATTTTGTCAATTTATTTACAGTAGTTTAGTTCAGAAATGTGTAAAAACTCACAGATTCTTATGCTTAGTAAAAGAGGATGGGCTGAACTTCACGTCTCAATATCTTTTACAGCAAAAGGTTTAAGTTGATTTACAATAACGACCTACCAGATTACCATTTTGTGTTGAATTATTGACCCGTGAATGCTTTGCTTCATTTTCATCACGAAAAGGTACATTTCAAGTGAAAGTTGCAAGTCATCTCTTGTCATTTTAAACTGGTACAATAAAATATATATGTACCCTTTGCTTTAATATTCTAAGATTGCTTTCATCCCTGAAAACAGGTTAATCGTTGTAAACAATCACAAATCATCATTTTACATTTTACTTATACCGTAGTCTACATTAAACTAAACTTTAGATAAACTACGAGCATTCCCGACAAGTCTCTTAAATAACTAACAAAAGGTTTAAGTAAGATGTCGAACATCGGAACAGAACGTAAGATGACCGGAAGACAGAACATGTTCATAAAAATCGCACACATATGATGATAGACAGTATTACTATAAAACTTCATCAATATCTACCTTTTTCTATACAAAACAAAACCAGGAGTTTTTGCACCTTTCCTGCCCGTTTTTCTAAGTTTAACGCTTCTGCTCTCATTTATCGGCTAGCTGGCGAAAACGTAACAGGACAACAGAAGTATAAGATAAAAAGGTGGTCTGGAAACTGTTGAAGGTGATAGCTATTACTGATGCGATAGTACGACTTCTGAAGTAACTTCTATAGATTTCAATCCGATCATTTGTTCTGTGGACCTTAAGGAGATCAGAACAAATGAATTTCATATGAAACAAAAACATTAGCAGGAGTAAGAATATTCTATCCAAGATTCTCTGTTGTATGGCATATTCACATTATTTTGGTTCTGCAGCCCACAGCAAGTGCATGTAGCGGGATCGCGCATCATAACCGGAGAATATCATGATATCTTAACTTTAAGCCCCTCTACCTAACCGTCATTCCTCATGATTCATGAAGATGCTCTTCTTTAAAATACTCCATGGATATACAAGAACACTACGTATTTTTAATATTCGTCCATTGTCACTGTGCATTTCTCAAATTTATCCTCATAAGTTGGTTGAGAAACAAAAATCATTTTGAAACGAAATAGAAATGAAACGGCAAGTGAAGAAAGTGTGAAAAATGGAGTAAATGTTCGATATTACAACCACTTCATTGTCTACCTTGTCATGTGCAATATAGGTTTTCTAACCCTAGGTAAAACAAATAACTTGGTGGTAGGAGTGTAGAAAATAATATACTGCTGTGCATGGAGATTTATTTCGTCCTCGTCTTTTTTTATTTTAAAATATTACTATGGAACATAAATAATTAATTTAATAGTAAAGAAAGTGAAATAAACACTAAACCTACCGTTCCATGAACAGCATTCAGTGTACCTTGATTTGTAGGACAAATTTCCTTACATTTTACTTTCTTGTGTATTTTATAGTAAGTTGCATCCTTAACAATTTGTAAGATAAAAACAAGCCTCAAAGATAAATTGGAATGCATTAAATTGTAATCGATCAGCGGTTAATCCGGCTTTCTAAAACATTCTAACCCCACAAACGAATAGTTTAATCGAATGCTTATTCCACTCTAGCTGGGAGCTATAACGATGCCACGGACGACCAGAGTAGATAAGCTTAACGCTTTGGACAGAGTCAGCCCAAGTCATAAGCTTAGCGAGGCGAAGGCTTTTGTACATTTGAACTTATACTTCAGAAAAGTTGTTAAGACTATCCACTCACATGCCTCGTCAGGTTCTTCCGAACAGCGCTTGCATGCATATAAAATCTGGGTGTACCCTGGGTGAACTTACAGCGTGTGTGTAGAGAAAGTGCCTTACTAACGATCCCGATTTCAACTTCAGCCCATTTCCTTTTTAGTGATCTGCTTGTCTGCTGAATCTACGGTCTGGGTCTCGGTCTATAGCACTTATCATCACCAACCATTAACTCTGCTAGCTGATTTTACTTATTAGAATATGCTTCACTTTTAAATAGCAGTATAGCAAATGTCGTCGTCGAAGATATTTGGTCACACGTACTATGGCGCAGCTATAACGATCGTCAGAATGTCAGTGACAGATTTCCATCAAATACCACAATTAATGCAGACTTGAAATGTGAAAGTCTCGATAAATACATAAAATCGTTGGCAGTTATAGAAAATAGTAACTATTGTGGTATTTGTCAATGAGTTCCGCATATAAGCGCATATCCGTTCTCCTTGCACAATCTAAATAAATACCACGTCCGACAATCCCATTCTCATTAACTTCAAAAGCTCAGCCAACCACTAAAATACATCACAAACTAGACATGTCTGTACAATGCAATGTATTGTATGGCCATTT
This sequence comes from Hydroisotoma schaefferi, assembly GCA_034682405.1. Taxonomy (NCBI): domain Eukaryota; kingdom Metazoa; phylum Arthropoda; class Collembola; order Entomobryomorpha; family Isotomidae; genus Hydroisotoma; species Hydroisotoma schaefferi. The sequence continues at coordinate 26,366 of JAQFZX010000639.1, read as the reverse complement.
TACTTTCCTTTTATTCCACGCATCAAAGACCAGAAAGAATGTTGCTCCCTGGTAAAAAATATCCCATAAATATTCCCCGAGTATCGGCGACATAGATGGAAACATAAATTTTAAACCTTTGACTGTGATCCGACCGATCAGGAATGACAATTTGGCTGTCGGTCAGTTTTGCAAGTACCAGATTGGCAAGTTTTCGAACTTAAAATCAAAACCTTAATATCCACAGCAGTGGCAAGATTATATTTTTGTAAAAGCCAAATTGGCAAGATCGTAAAAAATGATTAGCTTGTCAGCTCAATCTGTATATTCTCATATTCCCTGTTCATTCACTCAACTACGACAGTTATTGCCTTTAGTCCTGCTCGAACCTTCACTAATTCATGATGGGTTCTTTCTTCATATGTTGAGTACTATATAGTACAAAGGTTACTTAAAAATTGGCTTGGATACACGTATTCTAAAAGAGTCCGATAAAAAAGCGATAAAAAACATTACTATTGTGAGCAAAGAAATAAGTGCAGTGCATCATTGTTATAATTTATAAACCATTACGAGCTGATGGATCGTTTTTGATTCGGAGAATTGTTTCATTTTTTAGTTGGTTTTCAGAAGTTGATTACTACGTTACTCCAAGTCAGATTTGAAATTATGTCAAATTATAATCAAATATTGAGTGAGTACAAGATTTTTTTAGTTATTTAATACATTTTTTCATCCGTATTTTCCTGATTAAGGGGTGCACGACAAATGATACTGCGTCACCTACGCATACCTATCTGGGCTCTAATCATTAGTAATAAATCTTTCACTTCATAAAAAACTTTTGCAGGCATACTTGTAAACTACGCGAACTTTGACAAACTTATGGTAGGGATTGTAAAACGGTTACCAAATTCTAAAATTGGATTACAAACTAGCTGAGAGGATTCCAATGAATTGAAAATGTTTAAGGTAGAAAGCAAAAATATTCTATTTTAAAATGCCGACTCTTCATCTTCATCTTCAGTCACACTAGAGCCTTCCATTGCCAAATGTCGTAATCTCCGATTTGACTCAAACTTACCGTATCGCATCTGCAGCATACATACATTCAGAGGCTAACATTTTGTAACTTTACGACATACCACACCCACTCTGCTCAGCAATAACCAAAATTTTCCAAAAACTTGCATGCTGGATTGCATGCACAGTGTTAGAGATACGCTTAAGACCTCGTTTAAACTACCCTTCATCTTTAACAGTCTACCCGGCCACTAGTATGTTTTTCCAAAAATTTCGAATTTTGGGGGGTAACTCATGTTATCTTTGTGAATTTTTATAAAATGGTCCCAGAAGCGTCGTGTACTCATTTGCAAGCGCATCTGGTTCGTCTCGCCTTCATCTTTCAAAAAATGTCTTTTTCGAGTACACGACGGTTCTAATACGACACGACGTCGTATGTCAGTTTTGAAACTTTACCGACAAATTCGGGAAGTGCCAAATCGGTAACACGTAAATGGCCAAATCGAATCAAAGTAGTTTCAAAATTTTCAGATAACATCCCAAGCGTTTGCAGCCCGTAGCGTCGCATGTCCGTTTTGAAACTACCGAAAAATTCGGGGAAAATATCAAATCGGTAGCGCATAAATAGTCCAATTTAATTCAAGTAGTTTCAAAACAATCGACGAACATCCCAAGCGTTTGCAACCCGCAGCTACGTATGTCAATTTCGAACCTTCAACCAACGATTCGGCAAATGTGTTCAAGCGGTAGTGAATTATGAGTTTGTATGAAAAAAAAGTAGTATCCCACTACATTCATGACTTTTCGGTATTTGTCCCCACTACCCCTGAGGGGGGCATTCAGCGTTTCCGCTTAGTCAGTAATTTAAATTTAAAATCAAGTTGTTTTTCCGAGCGAATGGAATACTAAGGTCGCCAGGTCAAGGCTCGTACTTGAAGGCCCTGTTTGGTATGAAAATCCTGGCCGCGAACGCGACTTTCCCCTGTCTCAAGATTTATATGACTTGGGCTGATTTTGTTCACTTGATAAATTCTTCCTCACTAAGCATTTTTACTACATTCCAACATACTACTTTGTTCTATATACTAAGTTACGATGCTCCTACTTCAATTTTTAGTTCAACTAAATGACATATTGAGCAATCATTTAAACAACCCTTTAACCCAGTCTATATTCTTTCGAGACAGAAATAATTCCCCATCCTTTTTACCCCTACTAACCATTGACTTCCCGTCAAGACAACATACAGACGAGTACAGATGGTACGGTCACCAGCCTGAAAACTTTCTCCAATTACTGCTAATCTTACTTGTACACACCAAATTGTACCATGCACATAAAACATACGGCATCCAATCTCTCCTAGAGAAAAGAAGTTAATTGAGAATCTGAAGGAGCCAGCTATACTATACTTACTTTGATTTTTGGGAAAACACTTGAGAAACGCCATAAAGTCTTTAGTTCCGACTTTAAGCGAGGAGAAAGCTATCGGCTCCTTTCTCATGCACTGACTTCAGTAAAGGATCCTCTCCCTGATCTCTTCAACTTTACTTTTTTTTTCTATCCCCATAGAAGTTGCTATGGAATCAACTAAACGAAGCATGCAACCAATCCCCTTGTAAAACGATATCCCGTTCCATATATACCTAGAATATGTAGTATGAACTTCCCCTGACCGTTATTTATTGTATAGCCCCAAATAACAACCACAAGAGAAAGGTAAGATGCACTGAAAGTGTGTGGTTACTGAAAGACCAACAAGCACCCTGGATGTTAAAGTACCCCTCAATACCCTCTAATACTACTTCCTCGTGGCATTGATGATCACCCAAATTTAACAAAAAACAAGAAGCAAAATCATAATAAATTCAAACATTTTTCAATTTAAAGATTTCCAACTAAAAATTCCATATACCTATCCTCTTTTTTGCAAACCATGATAGTGAGATACAGGCCCATTGGAAAAGCCCGTCTCCAACGAGACTCTCGGTTTCACTGTCTCTAACCTCGGAAAGTGAAACAGAGGAGATCGTACAATAGACAGATCTGTGCACATTCCTCCATCCAATTTAGCATACATGTATACTACTTATTGGAAGTAGCAACGAGGGGAAAAGGCTCCACCCACTCTCCAGGCCCACTTTCTCGGCAACTGACGAGAGATCAGCATCCGAACCGAATTCAACCCTTCTTTCTAGCTATCTCAGCCCACCAAAGTCTTCAGTATCTAGGTAGTAGATCTCTTCTGTGCAGAATTTCTCAAAACAGGAAGATCCGTCCGTAGTCAAATTTCTCTCTAGCCGAGCCAGATCAAAACTTTCCCTCTAGCCAATTCCCCCCGTGCTACTAAGATGTATGGACCAAGCATAAGAGTAAAATGTATACGTGAAATTACAGAGACAAAGCAGATAAGAGGCTTTTACTACAGAAAGTTAAGCTAAGTCCTTCGGCAGAAACACTCTACACTTTTACTCAAAGATATCCCCAATTCCCCAATAATGCTGATGATTCATGATGAAGATGATGAAGGTTAGGTTGGACGGTCTGATTTTGTCTAACCTTAAGATTTCTTTCCCGATGCATGTTTAGTTAAATAAATAACTGCACGCGATCATCAATTCCTAAGCTACATTCATAAGCGCAACCACGAGGGGGTATCAGGAGGTACAAATAGCATTAAAGGATATGAAAAGGTGTGGCTTAGCGGGGCCTGTTTAACATGTAAAGGATAAGGCTTATCGTGAATTCCAGGGGGTACATTGAAAAACTAGGGGGTACACACTTAAATAAAAATAAAATACACATCTTCTAACCTTTACAAAAACAAATCTCTAAAAAAAAGTTCCTGAAAATGGAAAAACACCTTTCAGCTTCAATTTGAGACTAATTTCAAAATTGCAACTTGAAATCTGTAGGAAATAATGTCTTTCCAAGAATTTCCGTTCTCCCATAAGAACGTGGACGAAGTCGTGATTCTCACTTGGCCCCGAACTGAATAAAAGAGAAAGTCGTACAAGAGAGCCTTAACTTTTGCATGCAGAAAATGCATTGCCGGATATCTTTCGAACAGAGCCCTTTGCTATGCATAGGCGCAACCACGAAGGGGTTCCAGGGGGTACAAGCATTAAAGGATAGGAAGGGGTGTGACTTAACGAGGTTGGGCGGGGCCTGCTTAACATGTAAAGGATAGGGCTTGTCGGGAATTCCAGGGGGTACATTGGAAAACTAAGGGGTACAAATGTACCCTCGTACCCCCAGTGGTTCCCCCAATGTTGCTATGCTTCTTGGGGTTTTTAGGGTCAATGGGGAAAAACCATTGTACCTAACTATACATAACATAACGGTTGGTATTTAGAGGGGGAGGGGGCTGTAATACGGGTAAATACGGTAGTTGAACACCTTACACCTTTTTCATTTCAGCAGAAGTAGTAACTTTAGGTGGCCTCTAGTTGGTGAATGTTGAGTTGGGTGGAGTGGATGTGGGAAAGTTGGATTCAAGACCGACACCGTTTCCAATTTTTGGATTTAAAACAAAAACAGCATATTGTTTGATTATTGAATATAAAACGTAGATTGGAGGGGTTTTACCGACCTTCTCAAATTATTTTCTGCATTTCTCCAGTAAAAAACTTTGGAAATGGAGAAAAGGGAGAAGGAAGAGGCCCAGCGGGCAGCCTTGTATGCCGAAGTCCTCAAAGTCTATAAAATGGAGACTTATGAGAAGGGCATTAAAATTTGTAACAAAAGTAAGTCATTTCATTGAATGAGTACCGTATTTCCGGAAATAAACCCCCCTCTATATAAACCCCCTGCCTTTCACTAAAAAAATATACTGTAAAGTCAATTAGCCGCCCTCGTTAATTTAGCCGCATATATCCTTAACATGTTAAACAAGATATCCCTCCCGTGTTAAAGATGCTTCAAAGTATCGTATTTCCTTAGATTAATCCCCTGGGGAATTAATGTCGGAAGTACGGTTTGTTTTTGTTTCTAAATATTTTTTCCAGTTTAAGTTAAGTTTCCTTCAGTCTACGTATGACGTATGGTATGGTCGATAATGACAGGTTGTAATTAATGACATAAGGGGACTAATTTACTGATGTTTTTTATCCTTTTTTTTTTACAGTACTTCACGATTATCCCAATGAAGTTCTTGCATTTGAGTCAAAAATATTTTGCCTGATTGATAGTGACGGTTTTAAGGAAGCTATCGACTGTATCGAAAAGAATAAAAAATTTAATGTGTAAGTTTATGATTGAATTAAATATTATTGAGGCTAAAGACCGTATATATAATGTTTGGGGTGTTTGGTTTTGGTTTTTATAACAGGAAAATGATGTACGAGAAGGCTTATTGCTACTACCGTCTGCAGGAAATGGAGAAAGCTAAGGAGGTGCTTGATAATTGGAATGAGGATACGTTTGCTAAAAAAGAACTGATGGTTCAGATACTTTATCGTCTTGATAAATTTGAAGAAGCCTATGACCTACTGAAGGAAGTTATCAAAACTTCTGATGATGATATGGATGACGAAAGACAAACAAATCTGACTGCCATTGTAGCTGCTTTGCACCTTGCTCAAAGTGTATGTTAAAGTAATTTATGAATATGAGTTTTATTAGTTTTTTTAGGATAGCGGTTGGATTAATATCTGTTGGGTTATTTAGAAAAAAACCGTTCCGGCAATCACAGCAGAGGGCTATGAGGCACAGTACAATTTAGCGTGTGCTTACATAGGACAAGGAAGGATCCGAGAGGCAGAGGTAGTTCTTTTGAACGTTGAAAAACTTGCTTTGGAAAGGCTCAAGGGAGATGAAGATGTTACTGATGAAGATGTTGCTGATGAATTGGGCCTTGTTCGGTAGGGTTTTACTCCTTCGTATTATTTGAGGGTAAAAATGAGTATGTTTGTACAATTTTATTTTCATGTGAAATCTTTAGGGGGCAGCGTGCATTTTGTCTTCAAAAGATGGGACGAATAAAGGAAGCTTTGGCGATCTACAACGAGATCATCAAGTCTGAGCCGACAGATCTTGGACTTGTCGCGGTTGCCTCCAATAATATAATCACAATAAACAATAAGTTCAACCTGTTTGATTCCAAAAAGCGACTAAGAGTCATTCTTGGAGATGGAGTTTTACCTCGGCTTAGCAGAACCCAAAGAAGAGATATAATGATTAATGAGTGTATATTTCATCTTCATGCCATGCAGGTTATATTTTTTTAAATACTAAGGTGTGTAATGTATATTATAATGACAATAATGAGTGTTTGTTTGCATGCTTTCCACTTTCAACAATAGTCAAGCTTTTGCTCTCAAAAATGCGAAGAGCTAGCAAAGACGTTTCCGGAAGTAGCGGATACTGCTACTGAAATTAAAGCGGCCTTAATCGCAAAAGACGAGGGGGTGAAGGCCGTCAAAGATTTTATCAACTCCTTAGGAACATCGAATCTTTCGCTTATAATGCGCCTCAAGCTCGGTGTGATACAGTTTACGATAGCTGGTGTAATTTAAGTTTAATTTAAATTAAAAATTAATAATAATGACCATTATGTATTTGTTCTTAACTATGTTCGTGTTTCTGTAGGACCAGCCCCAAGAAGCCGTTTACGAAATGTTAAGCCTTGGCAGTGATTTTTACCGTCCGGGAATAATCAGTATGATGGTGACTTTGTACCATCACGCGGAACGAGATGACGAAGTTGCCCATGTGTTGGAGGAAACCGTTAAACATTTTAAGGAAACTCGAGTAAGTTCTTTTACTGTGGGGAATTAGTATAATAATTTGCTCAGGTAACTGCTACCCGGCTAGAAGCTTGGTAATTCATCGTTGGATGCATTAAAAATATTTTCAATTTTCTTCATTAGGGAAACATAAGAAGTATAACTGTGCTGTGGCAGCAACTAGCCGCCTTGAAGATGTTCGAAGGAAACCCCAAAGAAGCTGCAAAATGTTTAGAAGAACTTTATGAAGCTGTACCTGAGGATCAAATTACTTTGGCTCATTTGATTGTGGTTTATTCAGAAGTAAGTTTTGCTAAATCCTTTTCTTCCGTTTTATTAATGGTGCACATTAAAATTCATTATGTTGTTCATTTAGTTCGATATTGACAAAGCTAAGCACCTAAGTAAGAAACTTCCTTTGGTCACTCCACCTGATCTGAATCTAACCGATTTGGAGTCAGCAAATTGGTGGACTCACGTAAAATTTTTGAAGAGTGGAGGAAAGGGTGATTCAGCTGCTGCTACCCCTGCAGATGCTAGAAGACCTAAAGATAGTAAACCTATAAAGAAGAAGAAGAAGAAAGCAAAACTTCCTGCTAACTACGATCCAAATAGACACATAGATCCTGAACGTTGGCTTCCTCGCTATGAAAGATCAGGTTATAGACCGAAAAAATCGAGAAAAGGAAGGGTTGATGTCGGAAAAGGAACTCAAGGGGCTGATTCTGGTGCTTCAGCGATTTAGTATGTTTCTTATCCACTTGTTTGACCTTTGTATTGTGTTAAAACATCTCTAATTTTTATGTTCGGAAATTTTAGTGATATGTCTGGCAAAGTTGGTCAGAGTAGATCGGCTTATACTGATGAAAGTCCAGGACAGACTTCTGGGTGGAGGAAGGACGCACATAAAAAGAAAAAGAAACGCAAATAATCTGCGATTTGGTCCACTTTACACTTCCATGTAAATCGTATATTGATACAAGCTCTTGTAATATTTCCATCACATTAAAAAGAATAAATATATGTATTTTTGTAATACTGAATTGCAAACTTATAAAGCTATGTTTAACTCTTTAACTGCACCAGTTTTGTGTACGGTCATGTCATTAGCAATTAATAACTGCATCTTAGGAGTCAAGAAAAATTATTTTACACACATATTTTCTGTTTATTGTAATTGAACTTTAAAGTGACACTGCACTGGATTATCTGACATAAATTCCTCCAGGGCTTGTGGGGCAAAACTGGGGATAAAAATTAAGTTATATCGCAGGTAAAGGACTATGATTTGGCGTGTGGTACAATAGTTTAGCGAACTCCTAATCGTATTGTAATACAACACTTCGATAAATACTATATTAACTATACTAATGCTTAAAACAAAACCACTAGATTGGTATATATATATATATATATATATAAATAACAATATAGTTTTATAAATAAATTATCTAAGAAATGATATCACAGTCAATAACTATAAATAAAATAATATAACTGAGTAGCAGAACATCTTAAAACAGGACGACCCCACTAAAAACCTACGTCACCTTGAAACTTCCTTAAAACTAAGGATAAGTCAACGTCGCCTCGCCGAAAGAAATATACTTTTGGGTAGGTCAGTTTAAATAAATAATATCAATATCACTAAAAACAACTTCTATTATGAGCAGTGCTTTTGATTCTTCCAGTATCGTCACCCAAACACATTCATTGACCCAGTAATTCAGCAACGGTTATTTTTTCTACGCATACTCTTTACCCAAGCATCTAAACGTTACAACATTTACAAAAATAGGAGTTGAATTAAGCTGCTTATGCCAACTTTCTGGGATCCTCAAGTGATTCTTTCTGTGGGCAGATTAACTAGAATCTTTCTACACAACATTTAGTTATTTAGGAAAATATTTTCCCTGTATCAGGGATAGAGAAACATCAAACACAAAAACAGGATCTTTCAAGAGGAAGTTTTAACTTAATGAGGAATTTAGAATTAAAGAGAGACATTCAGATATGCTACGATTGGGTGGGTTCAATCAGCTTTCTTATCAAATAAATGCTTGATTATACCATATTTAGTTGACATGGTATAGCATTATGCTTTTACTCCTTATATTCTTGAATACTATGCATGACGGCACAAAATATGACAGAAATTCGTATTTATGACGACGTTGATTAATACTAGATTTTTGATGTCTGGTAACTCTTGTAACTAGTATACTTTCAGATTTTGAAACCCTCCATGCTTCATTAAGATCATTTGTACGTTAAATTTAGGACTGAATACTGAAACTCCACACGATGCAGGTCACTTAAAACTAGAGTCGCGAGTTGTGCAATTCATTGAAATATACATGGGTATTTTTTTATGATCGCTTCTTTTGATTTTCTTGTTTGGTTTGGTGATATAGCATGAACAGTCCGAGTAGTTTCCCATCCTCCAGCAATACTAATATCTTCCACTAGCTTTGGGATGATCTTTCCAAGTTATGCAAAAAGTGTTGGAATGACTGCTGAATGTACTCCAAGGTGTTTACATAATCCCGAAAGATAGTCCAGTCCCTTATGTTTCTAATCGTATCCGAGTCAATGTCCCTGTAGTCTCCCCTCATGATTTCTCTCGTCACATCCTCGTGTTGGATACCCTTTTCCAGCATAGCTATTTGAAGCTCACAGAGTACCTAAAGTAAAGAAATTTACAATTTTAAGGCCATCCTTTCAAAACCGTAGTCAATCATTCTTCAGAATCAGGTTAGCTATAGTAAAGAAAGTTAAGCAAATTGCAGCCAGTAGACGATGGAGAAAGTAAGATTCTAATGCACAATCCTCCACTTTTATCAACTTCTCACCAAATCTTCTTATTTGTTATACATAGCGAGGTTGAACTACTGAAAAATCAACCTGTTCCAATCCAATTCTGGATTGTCCTATTCTGAATGAGTCTTACTGTACGCTATTTCTTTGGCTATTCTGATTTTAGGGATTTGGTTTATGCTCCTACCAAATACTGTAATAAATGTAATTATAGTTATCAACTTAATGAAAAGATCTTAAACTGCCGTCTTATTAGCTAATTCAATATAGCCACAGTTGACTTTAAATCTTTGTGTGTAGTGATAGCGCCGATAGCAAGCCTATACAAGGAACAACGGTAGGGACTAAACTATTATGGAACCTTCAGGGTACAATTACAACATTTTGATAGAATGTCTACAAAATAGGTAAGGTATTCATCTCATTTCAAGACTAGAAACGCTGCTCTGTTGAAATATATTCTGAAACTTTTGGCCATGAGGCCATGACTATAACCCAAAGTAGCTAAACTATCTCTCTAGCTACAACTTGCCTAAACGTACTTCAAGAAACTTAGCATAGTACGCTCTCTCCAAGTCTTATGTACTCTGTAGTACCCTGTGCATTCATTAAATTGCATGAGAGTAGGGCCAATAAACTGGTATTTTTTAGACTTTGAAACAAAGCGTCAATAGAGAGAATGAGATACTAAGGAAGAACAATTGATACAGCAGCAGCATCAACGAGAGTCTGTAGTTTTAATCATGCATCCTTCTTCTAATGATACATTTGATAATTCTTGGAAATGGAGGACACTTCTTAGGCACGATGAGCCATTCTTTCGAGAACTGCCCGACGCTAGCGATAAAATGGAAGGGGTAGTTGGCTCATCAGTTCAAGAGTCATCACAATCACAACTGACTGCACTGCTGATAGATTGCTACTTCTCATTACTTACTGCCTACCTTAGGTTTTGATACAACATGCAGTACCAGACTCACAACATTATCTCTACTTTAATTTACTAGTATTTAAAGTGCTATCAGCATAAGCAATGGCAGCCTCATGTATACGCTACGCTTATGACTGCAAACACGCTATTTTGGAAATTCCAACCCCTTGCAAACTTTCCAAATCCATTGCGTACATGAGATTAATGATAGACTTCAACTTTTGTCTAATTAAATAGCTTTACGATGATCGAAGAGTGTTTCTAAGGCTTGAGTAGTTTGATTGGAAGCAGTAAGACAATAACTCCCTTTTGAAATTGCTACATCTTTTTATTAGGGTAGAAGCACTGCTTTATTAGCTGTGAATAGCCCTGGCATGGTTGATCCATTGAAGGATACTAGCGATAGTTAATGGAAAAGTTAACATTTCTTCAATCATAAGGTGAAGATAATTCTTTAAGATGAAAATACTTGAACGAAAACGAATATGGAAAATAAAGATATACATAGCTACTCGTTAGAAAAACATGATATGACGGGACGTTTTGCTGAATAATCCTGTACTAAAACAGAAAAAAGTAAAGTAAAAAAGTATGTAAAAAAGCTATTCAGGAACTAACTCTACCTTTTCATTGGTCTACAGTAAATAGGCCTTAGCTATTGACGTGAAACCCTGCGCCTCAAAAATGTATCACATAAACGTAAATAATGATAAAGTTAAGTTTACTATGATGCTTGTCTCAACTTGCTATAATAGGATTTTCAGCAGGTAGATGAACAAAGGTTCACAACAGTGGCTTACATGCATGTGGCAATTTTTAATCCGTTACCCTAATACGTTCGTAGGTTAAACAGGTAAAGGAATTGAGCTCTTTTCCCTCTTGGATAAGCACAAAAAGCTTGGGGTTTTAAAAAAGTATAAGGGATGGGCACTTACGTATTTAAGTTGGTATTCAGCCTCTTGAAAGTCCTTATGGAAATTGCCTCCATAAACGGACTGATCCAAGACTATTTGCTCTAATCCAACAGCAAACATTTGAAGACCAGAATACATAGAGCGGAGAGTATCAGAAACCTAAAAACAACAAATAATAATAAATCTTAGAATCTGCGACATCCGACAGCCATAATATTCCACTAGAATGCCTAAAGCTCATAAAACTACTCTTTCACTCGATCATACAGAAATTTACTTCAACTTCACCCAATTGCATAAGCTTATAAAGAGCTCAAAAACTTTAGTACTTTTGTGGACTGATTAAATTAATTGGTGATTACGATCAAAATCCTACACAAATTAGAGACGGATATATGGTCAAATGGACAAATCTAATGGGCTAACCATCTAGCTTTACCTCTCCTTATTGAGTCTTGTTAGATGCTAGAAACTTTTGACTAATGATAGAATAAAAAAATCTCACAAATCCTCATCAACACGCTGGGTAATTGAGATGTCAACCCTTTACTGAACTAGACTTTACTTCATCTTGAGAAATATAAATGCTATAACAACTTTAATAAGAGTAATACTGTACCTGTAATTCTTCCAGTTCATCGTGTGTCAAATGATCCCCCAGGCGTTTCCTCACTCGGTCATTTATATCTTTCAAAAAGTCATAGTGCACCTCTGTAAATTTGTCTCGCGTCTCCAACTCTTCCCCAAAAGTTTCTTGATACTGCAATCCAAAAGTAATGCTTTCATTAATTAATGAGCCAGGCAAGGTGTAGTACCAGTACATACATACAAAGAGGCCCAGAGACATAAATGTTTACAGTTTTAGGTATTATATCCCTTCAACCATCTAGGCATTTCATGATTATTTGAGTGTTAAGTTATCTTTCTAGTAGGTGTAAGGTGGATTGGTACGCTTGCTCGGTTTGTCTATAAATGTCTAAGGGATCTTTGTGTTAACCTTGAGGTATATTGGAAACAAATGGGTATTTGCTGAAGAAGAATGGACTGAAAACAAAAAATGATCCAGGTAGAGGAAAAGTCATTCTTTTGACTTCAAAGATGACCATAACACCAGTTCGAAACACCGTCTACGTTTCCTTCATTCTTTTGTTGCCATTTTGCCTCATACTGACTCTAAATATGCGGACCTTTGCGGCTCTCTCAGTTTTCCCCTGAGACGGCCCCTCCCATCTTATTAACTCAATATCGCAGTGTTCCTCTGCATGTTTTCGGTACAAATTGAAATGATTAAAAAAGCTAATTTTAAAAGGAAACTCAGCAACGGACCGACTCTAACTAAACAGTCACTGAGGAATTCCCTCCGTCAACCGTTTCCATATTTCTCAGCCTTTTTCTACCAAAAAAAACCACAGATCTGTATCTAACTGTCTATGAACTTGTGCTCAAGCTCAGACTGACTCCTTAAGTGTGTAACAATAGGTGTGTCAATGGGCTATAAACTTTGTAAGACTTGGAAGATGAACCCATTGAATTATGTTCATCTTAGGACCCTAATGTCAGGCAACATTAGATTTATTTTTTTATAAAAAACGGAAAACTATTGCTGCCTTCCTAAACTGCATTTGTTCTCCAATGGGGGTTCAAAGTTTCCCCACAATCGAAAGAAAAGGAATATGCAATCAAAGTCAAGAGGATTGATTAGAGTTTTGCCTTTAGTGAATAAAACATTCCCTGGAGTTTTAAACCGGCAGAACCGTAAGTTAGATCTTCTTCTAAACAGTTTAGATGAAAAGACACTTAGTAAAGACACAAGATAGAATAAAGATATACTTTTAGGTGACTACGGATGCCTGAACAAAGGTCATAAGGAGTGTCTTCAAGTCACCAGGCATGTTGCTCACTCACCGCATGATAACGGTTAGCATTTATGAGGGGATTGAAAGATTTGGTAATGAGATGGTTAACTTGTAAACTAGGCTAAAAATGTGTAAACTTAGGTAGCTAATGTATTAACAAAAGATGAGATGATGTTTGTGTGTATAAGAATTAAGAAAACGAACATGGAGTGTTGGTAAAAACAGATGGAAAACAAATACAGCGGCTTTGCCAGTAAATTACAGATAGAACCTTTTTAAAAGAAGTAGTTTTTACTGGCTGATATTTTTTCTCTCTGTAATCAGTGTCGGATCGAGTTGACCTAAGCTAAAGTCAAAAGTTGCTTATGAGCCAAACCCCTGTCGGTAAGAATGTCTAAAAACTGTTGCTGCAATGGTCACTTACAAGGGGACCTCACACCAATGCGTTTACCTTCTTGACTACATATGAAGTCCCTTGGCATACTTATCTATCTCTAAAACGTATCATGTTAAACCTGTTTTCAATCCCTTCAAACTCCCATTTGGCAGTATCCATCTGCTTTGCAAATTCTAAAAATTTGGTTGTTTCATTATTACTCTCAAAAGTGTATACAGGTGTATCCGTTTTATCTAGAATGTTACGTATCCAAGGTACAACGAATTGGCCCTAGGTACTCCTAAAGTATGCTGATATTGACATTAACAGTTTTAGATTTGCCAATTCTACCGATAGTTTATTGGAAGTTAGTTACCTGAAAGGATTAAGTGGGCGAAATAGGTAATAATAAATTTATTTTTATGGATAAGAGTTCTAAAGAATATTTGAACTGGAAACAAACAATTTTCCACGAATCCTTCAATCAAGATGAATCATTCATTATTGCATGGGCTGCTGGCTGAGAATTTCCCATTATTTTGGCTACTAACTTTCCATAACTTTCTGTTAGCCTAACAAATAATACACATAACTGCCGATAGCCTCTATTCGTGTGGCGACTCTAAATGTTACGTACATGACAGGTTAATATGAAAGTAAGACTTTTGCAGACTAGAGATTCACGTCATGAATTTCTAGAATACCCAGAGTCAATTTACGGGATCAAGATAGCAACGGTCAAGTTCTGGAAATGAGTAGGTTTGCAAAACTGTCCAGAAATCCTTTTCATAGCGATAGAGAAAGACGAGTTACAGTCAGCATTGTAGACTAACACAAACATGTTAGGTGCAATCAGACTACTCACTTACTCACTTTAACCACGGTTATGGTGATACGAGCCGTAATACATTAGGTAAACACGCTTCGGCAAAATTGCATTGCCTAGTTATGTACGTGGGTGTTGATTCGTCATCCAACGATGAAAGAAAAAGTAACCTTTCCTCTCAACTGAAACCTCATGCAAATTTCTCCGAAGTGCGAAAAGCCATTTGCTCACGCAGTTCCTGACTACTCGACAGGGTTCATAAAGCTAAACTTCCATAGCCATCATTCTGCTATAAGAATACGGTTCTTCTACTCCAGTACTTTGTTTACTTCCTGCCCTGACTTACCTGAAAGTTGATGTACATTTGCATCTTTTACTACCATTCATTAATTCCAGTGAAAGTATACCGAGTGAGAAAAACTCACACTACAGTGACAGTGGGCTTTAATTCTTTAAGAATGTACACCAAATAATAATCAGACCTGATAGGAGAATATCTACGATTAGGATAAGGAATATAACTAGCAGCATAATGATCGGAGCACCTGTTGCTCCACCGTTTACAGAATTGCCATTTTTTTTGTAACTTCAGGGAAGGTTTATTATTATGGAATCCAGTAATTTTGTTATTTCTGGCTGGACATTTTTCATGCATAAGATTGCCTTCTAAAGCCATTGCTCATATAATGACATCACTTTAAACCAATAATTACTGAATAAAATTAAGCCGTTGCTACTAATTTTATATCCTAACTACTTAAGTATTCCGAACCTTGTCTGTAAAATTAAATCAAGCTACCTATATATAAAAGTGTTTTTCTTATGACGACTTAAGAAAATAAAAAACATATTACGATGGCACTTACGTAGTTTTTCATGAATCCTTTGGCATGAAACTCGGCCTTGCCCACTTGGGTTATAATATTTTGAATAATTTCTGAATCTGGCTGTGCAATTATTTCGATTTCCATATCCAGTGGCATGGTTGGAATAGAACTTGGGATTCTGCAGGGATTAATCCACTTTGCAGGATGATCATGAGGCCTTTTCATCCTGTGATGACCTGATGCAGATGAGGAACCTGGCTCTTGATCAGGACTTGGGACCGGATTCGACATTGTTGACTTCACGGATATTACAAGAATACAAATAAAAGCTATGAGTAATGCTCTCCACCCTGAAAATATCAAGTGCAAAAATGTTTAAAGTGCGTAATGTTAATGCAAAATTCAAAGTTGCATCAAATCGGATGGAAAATGATCATACTTTCTCCAAAATTTCACATTTCAAGCGCAATTCACTACTAGAACTAACCACAAGCTGCTATACACACATATATTTAAATACATGGAGATAAACTCTTACTGAAAAGAGGAGCGGACAAATCACTTGCTTAAGTGGTTCATGCTTAAAACAATGAACATATCCTCTTATCGGGCATACAAAAAATCGGACCCAACCACTTGACCACGATAAGAGTAACTCGTTTAAAGTAAGAAATAAGAACTACAAATCTGCAACCAGGAACCCCAAAACTTGAGATATACTGAAATTTTACAACACAACATACCCATAGCAATTGGGGCAGATTGATGTGATTATGGTGAACTAATTATCAACTGCATGTTTTACTTAGTATTAGTATGTAAATAGATCAGAAAATGTAAATATGGCTAAATCGGTTCCACTTGAACGCAGTAATCTCAACAAAAAATAATAAAAAGTACTAACCCGATTCCGGAATCCGGTACACTTTAAACTTTGATTTTCTGGATGAAGTTAAATGAGGTGTTGTTAGGATACGAGTTGCCAACAAATCACTCGAGGAATGACATACACACTTTACTGCCGAAGAGGCAGGATGAGACCTAATCAACCTAGACTGACTGTTCCATAAACTTGGACAAACTCCCCGACATTTCGGACATGTTTCAGTAACCATTATGCTTTCTTCTATACTACTACTTATAAAAGACGTCCTTTGTTTGGCTAAGTGTGATTTCCTACTGATAGTATAGGGTTCACTAATCGCTTTGTTGATGCTAATTGGAACTCTTAAATTGTTACAATAAAATATACCGTGTCTCTGGTGTTCGAATTTATTTTCTAAAGTCTCCGGCAAGCTATTACTACTACTGATAGTAGTAGACTTTCGCCGATCTTGAACTGTGCGAAGAGAAGGGTTTAATAAGTAAAAACAATTGGACATTGGAGTCTTGGAATGGTAATGATTCCAACAAAATGTAAGGTATAATTGGTAAAAACGATGGGATTTTAGTCTTCCAAAATATTATAAACTGAACTGACAGCTTAGGTACGGGCTTTTGCTCGTGATTCACTAGTAGCTGATTGGTAAATGAACCAAATCTGATGCAGATGACCAGTGTCTTCTTAAACTGTAGCTTTAACTACTGAGATGTCAAAACTACACTAATTCGATGATACCGGTTGCAGATCGCTTTTATAAATGAAATGAATGAGCGGTCTCAGTCTCACCTTTTCCTCTCCAGGTAAGCATACAAACAAATACATTAGAAGCTGTACTACAATATACAGCAGACGATGTAGCTATTAGTTAGTACTTATGCCTCGGACACGCGGACCCCAACGTCCAATATACGTCGATGATGGTCCCAAACTCAATTCCTTTGCTAGCTTACACTCTTGCTTACATATTGCATACTATTGGTCATACACACCAACTTACCCATTCCCACATCCTTTAAGTCATGCAGTCAAGTCAGTTCAGTAGGAAAGTACAAAAAATTAATGCGGACAATAATTTTCCTTACAGAATTTTTTACCATTTACTTTTTATTGGTAAGGTGCAATGGTATGTTGCAGTACACTATAAGACACAATATTAGTAAGTATAGTTCTACATGACATCATCTACTGACTTCATTCATAATTTCTTAGTAACATTCATGACGTATTGCTTTACTAGATTCAGTCTACTTTCTCAGTTCCCCCTCTAAGCCTTAAACACCCACCCACAATCTTATCAAGTTTGTAATATGATTAATGATCAATGTAAAACACAATCAGATTTGCAAATTACGAGGGGATAATTTAATGCTCCACTTTAATTAAGTGTAGCACCTATTAAAATAAAGTGTCGCACGAAAACACTAAAAATATAAGTCCCTAGCGTCTTTAACGTATCGCTCTAATTAGTTGCTTTGTCCCAAAATCGCGTTTTCGAATAAACCGACGAGCAATTAAAAAAACACTAAACAAAAATGAGTATTTCCCGTTTTAATCCCCCGGAATAGTTCCCCACGTTGGTTTAATTCTCCGTGGTAAATCGGGGATTGTAGCAATAATTAATCATAGGAATTAAAATGGGAACTGCGGCCAGGATTTTGGATTTTAATTAGCGAAATTTTAGCTCCAGAGTTGGTTGCATCGAAATGCCGAAATAAAATCTGGAATCAAACTTAATAAAGTTTCAAAAAATTCCTGTAAAATGGGGCATTTTTGTTATGATTTTTGAATAAAGGTGTACACGAGACCCGACTTCACTGTGAAGTGTTTTGTAACGCTTTAATTTTGGCCTTCTAATTCCTTTTTAAGTGCATTGCTTGCTATTAAAAATAATCCTATCCAAAACATCATATCAGGTCCGTTAATTTCATCCGCTGTCTAACTAGCACAATCAATCAATACAAGTTTCACACTACTGTCAGACTACAAGATAACCTTTCTCGAGATTTCAGTAGTAATATTTCCATTTTATAAAGCAGACTAGATTTAAAATAAATTGAAGTAATGAATTCCCTTATTGGATAGTTAAAAATCTCGGGCCGAGAAAGCCCTACATAAATAATAGGGCATATGCTAAGAGATACATAACTGAACTATTTCTTTAGTCGGGGATAGAAATTTAAAAAGTAAAATACACGATTAATTAATGTTTAATGATCCCAAGGTGACGGTAATAATACTATAATCTTGCAATCGGTTACTAACAATAATTCCTTTTATGCCCTACTGCTCAGCGGAGTCTTACTCTATAACGCCAGGACAGCCCAGTTATGCACACATAGATGGATGGTTATGCTTCTCACAAATTGGCAATAAATCTGATGCATGATAGGCCAAAGTTGATAATATCAGAAAGTCAACCCTTTTCCCTAATTTCCTGGTCTGTCCTAATTACTAGTGTCCAGTTAGCACGCCATACGCTTCATCTCATCTAAAGATTCCATGCCCACGCCGAATTTCCCTTCCGTTCCTTTTCCTTTCAACCGTGGCACCGGGATTAATATTAGATTCATTTACAATGTTTGCTTGCTCACTGTTCAGAACTTAATCTGATCAATCTCCGTTGACAATTTTAATTCTCCCTTTCCTACGTCATCATTACTGAAATTTCAAGAACTCCTCGTCATCCCTAACTATCCTTGCAAATAGCCGAACGAGCGGATATTCCCCAAATATTTCACAGAAACAGGCTTGAAACATGCAAACAATGCTTCCTAATAGGATGCAAAGATAGAGGTAGACGTTTTATGAGAAATAGGCGGTGAACGGTCATATAAAGTGATTGTAGAATGGGTATGAAGGAAGGTAAAAAATCCCCAGTATATACATTGACGGGGGTACCTCTCTACTCTTTAGGCATAGTTTAATAGTAGACAATTATTTTTTATTCTTCACACCTTACGCAGTACTAACGATCATCAGAAGTACAAACGTAAAGGGGATTCGTCACCGCGTCGTTGGACTAACTGTTCTGAATAAAAGAATTAACAGCTTCAACTACACATACATTTAGTTAATAATAATGCAATCGAAAACTGTATGCGTATACAACGCAACACGAAGCAAATAAATATGACTAGTTATCTATGCACTAAACGCATGCAAGTATAACCTTCATTCATACAATAAGAGCAAACAATGTATGGGAAATCTAAAGGATAGAGTACTAGTATAAATACAATACAAATAGCAATTAGTAAAGAGGTACACAGCTAGTTGGTAATGAAAAATTATTGTGGGGAATTTCGATTTTTATAATTTGCATACGCCACCCATGCTCAAATAGGTAGTTCAAAATCATAGACCCTTTAACCGGCATATTGTAAGGTTTCAGTTTTTAACTAATGCTTGTTCCTAAAGAACCTCAGTTGAAGACGGGAATGACAATGAATCATACCATGATGTAACTTTCAATCCTGTATTGGTATAAGCACCAACTATCAACACGCTTATTAACAGCTCCTTTAAAACGGATCATCGCATCTTCGTGTTGTACTACAGCACAGCTAGAGGAGAAATCAATAGAACAAGTGGATCAGAGGGACTAACCAACCAAGTAAACCTGACTTGCCACCATGAAATCATAATTTCAATGAATCCGTGAGTTAATCCCACTGAGTCAAAATGTAGAAATCTACCGACTGCAAGACTCAAGACTAACAATAATATCTTATCTAGTTAAGTATAAAAACTGTTATAATATGCTTTCCGGTTCTTATGGGGTGATCATCCATGATCATGATCACGATGCAGCGGAAGTTTGGAGCTATGAAATCAAATAGGAACCTGTGAAGCCCAATTCCATTAAAAAAATGTGTGAACAAAAAGTGCCTCCCAAGTTCAAAATGAAAGCATTGATGCTCCATGACCTTTAAGGTTATGATAAATGATTTTATCAAGCCTAAAGGACCATAAGTAAGTAAATTGGGAGGCTAGGGAAAAAAATAAATCAATTGCAACATTGTGTTCAATTTATTTTCCAAAAAACGTTGTCAAGAAAATAGCTTAAAGTCATAACAAACAACTTGCTGTAGCAGAGAATGCAATACTACAAAAACGTAGTAGATATAACCTAATTATCCACAGAGATTAATTGTAGGAGACAAGCATGTTTGCTTGAACTTAAAAGCAGCAAATAAAATATAGTATAAGAAAGGTATGAGTGAATGAGGTAGGCTGAAGGTAGGAGAAATCCTTTCCTTAGCATAGCTCATTGCTACTACAATGTTAGCGTTTACAGTAATACACTATTTGCAGTAATTGTGTTAATATTGAGATCAGAGATTGTGTGAGGTAGGTTCGTCTAAACTCTAAACAGTGCAAAAAATATCAAAAAACATTGGCAGCCTCGGTTCATCAAATAACATGTACAGCACACAACAACGGCTAGCATTAACAAACCGTCATCGTACACTCCTTTGACAGAATACAAATTGTCTTGAAGAAAAAGAACGTTATTTGGATGGCTGTTTAAAAAGCAGTGCTAGCTCACAGTATTGTGTTAAATGATACATTTGTTAACATTATGCTTTCAACAGCTACCAGCTTTCATGAATCATCAAAATGAGTATGTAACTGATTCTAGGGTAAGCATTATGATCCGAAACTATTTCAATCTGGCTAATGAACAAGAAGTTTTATCTCAGACGTCCTTCATACATACGCTTAGGAGATCCATAATCATGAGTACATACATTGTAAATCAATCGTCACCAAGTCACCACGCCGATTGCAGTCAACTGGCTCTCTTGGCTTTCTAACCCGATAACAACAACACTACAAGACAAAGCTGAACTTCATTAAATAACCACTTCATAACTTAAACCCACATTTGAAAAACCTAGTGGACGTTCAACCGTGCATTCACATCTATGTTCTTAACTTCAACTTACAAGAAAACAGCACGATTCATGCCTACCAACTATCCAAGTAATTATGTCACTTTGCTTTAGCATTTTTACACTATCTATAAAATTATGATACTTCATTCATCCCATGCATGCGTTAAATCATTAATCAGAGTTTTTATATATACATATACAACTTAGCCAGGAATAGGGATAGAGAACTGCAACTTCTTCCATCAAGTCTTTGCATAATGTTTCTTTAATAGGTTAATGTTGCATTGATGAATCAGAATCGGTCGGATCGCATAAAAGCTTATTTATGAGCTGTGAACTGTACATGTGTATGGAAATGGAAATCTCCATACACATGTACAATGCAATGGATGGATGGATCTCAAGTGTTTCCTTTATCATCATCAAGCATGTTCATATACTCTAATGCAACTTCCTAACAAGCTAAGCTAAGCTAAGCTATACCAATGGGATGATGGAGATGTCTGTCTATGTAGATGTAGAACTGGAAGTTGTCGTTTTATATTGGAAAGGAAACATGAATTTCCGATTGATGTTGAATGGAAATGAAAAATGTTGATACAAAACTTAGCAGTTCCAAAACATCCTGCATCCTATTCAAAAGCAGGACAAGTACACACGGACACATTGCAAAAATCAAGTAGGATAAGAATATCATATCCGACTCGCAGTATCAGCATTATCTAATACTGGACTGGGATGATAATGAATCACATATATTTTGCAGCGCTCTCGACACCTACGGGTTTCATAAGAATATTAGAATATGCAATATAACAGACAAGTCACATTTTATATTAAAATCGAGAGATGTGTTTGCACCAGTACTACTAGTGTGCAGTAAGTGGGGTACGGTTACGATGTACGACAGATGGTAATCATAGCCAATAAGTAAGCATACCGGTGTTTCAACAAAACGATAATGGGATCCCTGACCTTACTTTTTCATACCAAGTTTGCTGTATTATTCATGCTTTTTGCACAGATTTTTTATTCCTTGATCTTTTCCTACCTCCTACACTCTAGTGACTACGAGAAGACAGACGCCTAGGTAGACGCGACTGTTGACTAATCCTAATCTATCCAGGGTCCATTCGTATCGTAATATAGGTTTATGGGTACCCTGCTAAGTTCTTGAGCATGAATTAAATATGATTGTAGATAGGAGAAGGCAAGGTCAATTGAAAACCTATATCTACCTTAGATTTGCTGGAATAACGTCATCAATCATCAATCCCTTTCCCTTTATGTCGTGTTGAGATTTAAAAAAAGGTTAAATCTGGATATGATACACTGTCTAATTTTTTTGTGTAAAAAATATAAGCCTGCCTTAAAGATAAGGAAAAGTGGGAAGTTACCACAAGCCAGGATGTAACTAAACTACCTGTAATCCTTCTTTACTAGATTTAATTGCAAATATTGTATCATCATTGGCTAACTTTCAGTTATAAATACCAATACCGTCACCGTGGGTTAAGATCGTATTCACCTATTAGAATCAATTACTTTTTTTGAAACGCACTTAGATACCTTCCGGGGGTATGACCAAAGGAAAAAATGTCAAATGTGGTATAGTCGGAGCGTTTTCAACATTATAAGAACGTGCGCCTGATTCCTGCAGTTCGTTTATTGCGTTTACAACAGCATATTTATTTTAATTTAATTATGTCATGAAGTTCCCCATAATCATAAGGTCATCATAGTTAATTACCGTATTTCCGGAAATTACTCTTCCCCTAAATTACCCCCCATGATAAAATCCTTTCCATGTTAAAAATTAAAAGTCGCCCTATCTTCCTCATGTTAAAAGTTTTTTCAATTTTTGCTTTGAAAATTAACTCCCCCGGGGGAGTAATTTCCGGAAATACGGTAATATCAGTTTTTTAGATTGAGCATGCATAAGTTAGTTAGTATATAGACAATTGATAAGTATAAAAAGTAATCTATTATTGGATTATCCAACAGCTATTTAATCCTGACCCCAAAAGGTATCAACAATGCCATAAAACTGCATCATCCACCCTCCCTCGCTCTCTAAAACTTCCTCACCAAAGGACGTCGTATGCTACGTATCTGCGCCTACGGCACACACATACCTACGATCCACACTAACTAGTAAACCGTGCAATAAATGGTTCATTCAAGAATCCTAAATTGTATTATATGCACCATAAACCTATACGTATCTCTGACTGGTTAGACGTACTTAAATAACGTACAACAAGTACAACATGTATATTTACCACACAACTACAAATTCATTCACAAACCTCAGTACAGTAAGTACAGTCACACACAATGTGTAAGTACGACTAGTCAAATATTATTTTCAAACGGTTTGGCAAAAGTAAAAGACGCTTTGGCGAAGACAATTTGACAGGAAAATCTATCAATGATTGATTTTTTGACCCAGACACTGCAGCAAAAACAAGGCCGCAAATATAGCACAAGCAAAACATAGTGTGGCTGCTATTTTGAATCGAGTTTTCCGAACCCTCAAATTAAGAGTTGTTTCTTTCATCTATATCTCAAAATACCACTTGAAAAACTAGACTTACAAAAGTTGAGTAGAGAGGACTAAGGCGAAGTACCGTCTTTCCCGTTTTAATTCCCCTGGGAAATTTACCCGATTTACCACACGGAGAAACGGAGAAATAAACCTGAGCGGAAAGGGGAATTATTCTGCGAAATTTTATTTCGACTGCGAATATATTATATAATGCGAAGAATATTTGACAATAAATTAGATTTATACATTTTGCCAAAATTAAATTATCATCGGCCAAATGGAATCGTTTTGCCATAATGCGCCTTACCACAAAAAGCCTTTGCCAAAGTGCATATGAAGTTTTTCTTGCTGCCTTTGCAATACCGTACCGTCTATGAATCTTAAATATAACGAGTTGCGAAACGATTACTAACTGACATAAAAGGAAGGATGGAAAATGAATGAACTTTATAAATACACGACAAGGATGGGAATTTCCTCGAAAAACGTTGCATTAGAAAGTAAACGGTCGCCACATACTTTGGATTCTTTTGGAATGAATCATTCATGCTGAAAAAAACTTTTCACCTTAAATTTACTTTCTGAAACAAGCAAAAGATAGACAAACCCGAGCATTTATAGAGCACAGCCTAAGTGGTTTGTGCATTGAGTACATTCTCAATAGAATTCACTTGCAGACAGGCCAGCTTTTTAACAATAGACTTTATCCAGAAAAAGTGAACTAATTGGTTAATTTTAACCTTTACAGAAAGATAGACAACCTCCCACTGATATTGAGAGGAAGTCTGGCGTACGTTTTTTAGTACTTCACCTCTCACTTGGAAGCATCATTACTCATTCATTGAATTCTACAGAAGAATGATTTCCATATCCATAAAAGACATCTTTTTGTTAATTATTTATTATCTTTCAGTTATCAATCCAATCTCTAAACTATGATTTCTTTGAATATTTATAAAGTACAGTAACACGAAATGAACTCTAGAAGTTCTTTACCCCGACGTAGTAAACGTTGTTTTATCATTTGCCACTGGAGATTAAGCATTCATTAAATATTTATGCATTCATTAACACATATTTTGCTAAGGGTAAACCCCATCCTACCTATTTCAGTTTTTGCTACAATCCTTAAAGTATTTAGTATCCGTTTTGAAGGTTAACAGAGCAAGGAATAAGGAAGTGGGACAGGGAAAAGATCTTTCAGCATGTAAAAAGATAAAAATAATTGTAGTGATTTGTACAAAATAACCTGTCACAGTCTTTCAAACCATTAAAATATTATTGCTACCTCTTCAAGATAATATCTGAGAAGGTCCGTTTAACCAACCTGACGTTTCTTTCCACATCACAGGTTAGATTTTGCTGTGTTCGCATTATTACCCACCCAAATCCATGCATACAATCCAATATTACTACCTGCCTCTAATATTCCCCTAATCATAAACTAGATAACCATCCATTCAATATCCTCTAGCTCTTGCATGCACAGATAGATCATCCGTCCCATCACTAAAAAAAACATTAATAACTAGGTTTCTCTCGGACAAGTACTTCAACCCAGTTCGTATGACTATGAGTGAACGAACGAACGAACGAATGAATAAACCGTTGTAAACGGGCGTAACGAAGGTTAGCGTGGGGTATTGGAGGCAAGTTGAGACATTTTTTGGGGTGTTGGGGCTCGTGGAGACATTTCGGGATGTTGGGGGCAAGTGGAGACATTTGGGGTGTTGCGGGCATTGTGAGACATTCTGGGGTATTTGGGGCACTGTGACAAATTTTTGAGGTTGTATGAAGCTGTATAGGTTGTGGGTACCATTTAGTAGTAGAATCTTACACTACCCCATGTGACCTTCGCAAGGTCATAACGTTAGACCAAGGTCAGTGAGGGTGCCTCAATAGGGTCCGATGAAGTTGTCACGGTTGTGAGTACCGTTTGGAAGTAGAGTCTCACCTTGACTCATTTGACCTGCGTGTCACATAACAATTTTGATAATTGTTTTGAAATGCCGTAGTAAGTACCTTTCCAATGGTACCATGGTTGATAGGGGTTAGCATACACGAATTTGTGACCTTTGACCCCACCCCCCAGGGGATGTGACCGAATTAGCCCATCTACGAACTGCCAGAGTTTCTTGACCCCAAGAACCGAAATCCGAAAACAGAATTCAAAAAAGTTCAATGGTTCGAAAGTTATTGCTCGGACGGACAGTCAGTCAGCCAGCCAGCCAGCCAGTAGCAGGACAGTGCATTCGCTAGCCTTAATAAATGAATGAGCTGACCTTTAAAAAAAATCTCTGGAACGCAATATTATTTATAATCCCATATGTAAATTGTATGCGGGTTAAGGTTAAGCCAAAGTTCATCAGGTAGGCGGACAAAAAGATACGTTTTGGGCTTAAATACTTAAAATGTTCACTCACGATGTCAACGTTTGCATCTCACATTCCAAACATCTTAAGTGCAATGCAAATGATCAAAATGAATGATATATGAGTGACAAAGTGTCGTTGTCGTTGTTCAAAATAATAATAAAAAAAGCTGCATGAAACAAGTAGCCCCTCCATTTTGACAAGTATACCCTTTCACACGACATAGATGCTGACCTTTGACCTTAAATGTCCCTAAATAAGATCCCCAGAACCAGGAACGCATGATGGTCCATTTTTTAAGCAATTTTATATAAAAATAATAATAAAAAAAGCTGCATGAAACAAGTAGCCCCTCCATTTTGACAAGTATACCCTTTCACACGACATAGA